>MU227355.1:1957764-2008601 GCA_018584345.1 Thuja plicata
GTACATGTCTAGTTGGCATGTTGATGTGTCACTCCACTTGATGTGTCAGCATCTTGAATTGTGTGTAAGGAGATCATGGCTGAAACAGTTATGACAGATTCCTATGACACATAAGAGCTATTTCTAGGAGATTTCAATGATAGGTGAAGACATGCAATGACATGTGGCAACTGATAAAGTTGAGTACTGTACACTCTTTGGGAGTTTCCCTAAAAAGGAAAGTGCAATGATATAAGCATTTTTTAGGGTTACAAGAAAGCATACAAAAAGAGTGTATTGTTGGTATAATCTGGTGCTACTAGATTTGTCTATGTGTGTCGATTGTCTCTTGAAAGAACTTGCATTGCAAGTGTGTTGTAACTGTTGTGTTCAAGATAATACATTATGCAGGTTTTGGAGTGCTGGGGTTTTTTACCGAAAGGTTTTCCCCAGGGTAAATCATTGTGTCATTCTCTATTTTCTATATGCATGGTATATGGTTGCAATATCTTTGTTAAAGTAGTTAACAAATCTAAAATTGTAAGGATTTAAAAGAATTTGCACAATAATTTCCTTTAGAGATTAGTGTAGGAAGTTTTTTCCGCACCTAATTTTCCTTACAAGTCTAAGAGGTTCAGTTGAATAGCATTGGAATTGATAGTTTCAGAGATCTATACAAGGTAGATGAAGATTTTGGTGAAGCATACTAGGTGTGTGTTGGTTTTTAGAATCATTTCCATAGCAAGTTTTCTGATTTTACTTTGCAAAATGGATTTTTATTTAAGGGCAATCAGTTGTGTGTGCCAAGAGGTTCCATGAGAGAGAATCCCATATAGGAGAAACACAATGAGTGTTTGAGTGGTCACTTTGGTATGAACAAAACCTTGGATCTTGTGAAAAGGTTCTACCATTGGCCAAAGTTGGTAAGAGATGTTACTAGATATGTTGAGCAGTGTGTCATATGCATGAAAGCCAAAGGAGGAATAAGTAATGCAGGTTTTTACCAACCTTTACCATCCCCTAATAGGCCATGGGAGTGTGTGAGCATGGACTTCATAGTAGGTCTACCCAAAACAAAGGAAGGATATGACAATATGTATGTAGTGGTTGACAGATTTAGCAAAATGGGATATTTTATTCCATGCAAGACTAATCATGATGCTAGCCACATAGCTTATTTTTTCTTTAAGGAGATTGTGAGAATCCATGCTTTGTCCCTAAGTATTGTATTAGATAGGGATGTTAAATTTATGAGCCATTTCTGGAGAACATTGTGGACTAGATTGGGTACTAATATGTCTTTTGGTTTAGCCTACCATCCTTAGACAGATGACCAAACTGAGGTGGTCAAAAGAGTGTTGGGTAACCTATTGAGGTTCCTAACTAAGGATTATGGTCAGACATGGGATGTGGTTATTCCCCAAGAAGAGTATTCTTATAATATTAGCAAGAACATAACCACAGGGAGAAGCCCATTTGAGATAGCTTATGGGATGCACCCAAGAGGTGTGTGTGAGCTAAGGGATTTTGGAGGCATGGATTATAGGAGTATTCATGTTGAGTACTTCACTCAAACCATGAAGGATATCCAAGAACAATTCAAGAAGACCATACAAGACATTACACAAAAGTTGAAGGCCAAAGTTGATGAGAAGAGGAGAGACATTCAGTTTGAGGTAGGTGACTATGTGATGGTTCATTTGAACAAATCTTAGTTACAGAAAGGTGTCCCTAATAAACTTTAGATGAAGAGGGTGGGACCTTGCAAGATCATAGGCAAATATGGGGCTAATGCATACAAAATAGACCTACCTTCATATTTGAGCATATCTCTGGTGTTCAATGTACAAGACTTGATCCAATTCAAAGGGAAGATAGAAGAGAGTGGTAAAATTAGTCAAGGGGTTAGTGGTGATGTTGAGGTTACTGTAATACCTCGCAAGCCACAATTAGAAGCTAATAGAGTTCTGGATTCAAGAGTCAAGAAGGCTATAAGGCACAAGATGTACATGGAACACCTCATCAAATGGAAGAACATGCCTGAATCAGAAGCCTCTTGGATTGGAGAAGAAGACTTCAAAAAGGTGGGCATCTCTGAAGACATGTTGTCCACAGGAGTGACATAACTTTCCTTTATGGGGGAGTATGGTGCAGGAGCACCTAGGTAGGGCTACAATGTAACCTAGGGCTTCTAAGTTTCTTTTGGCTTGTAGTGGTCCTAGCCACACCACTAGTGAAATAATAGGACTAGGTGGGTCCTAGGATATTTTGAGTTAGATGAGGTGGTCGATTTAGGTCTTTAGTGAGTTTATTTTTAGTAATGTCCAAAGTTGCTCTTTTGTTCCATATTGCCAATGTTGGGGCAATAGTGAAAATGATCCATCCAGGGGTCAAATTGGACAAATAAGGGTTTAAAAGACCTATTTGATGTTTAATTATCCTAACTATACAATTGGATAAGTTCTTGATGTGTTTTTTGATGTTTTATACAATAAGCACAAAAGTTGCAAAAGTTGTCAATGTTGTCATTGACAACATTGACAACATTTATTGCAATAATGTATTTTAGGGAATTTGAGGGTTCTAACTGTTTGAAACTATTGGGTTAGGACCATGGAAACCTATATAAGACCTCCATTGACCTTGTGAATAGTTTGGTTGGTTTTGGAAAGTTATTGTACGGACTATATTATCAAGGAAACAGTTGTAGTTCTTGTTTTTTTGAGCATTTTTTATTTTCATGGATTAGATATTGTACTATAACTCTTGAATATGTAAGGGTAGTATTTTTTGAGATTATGTGTGGCGTTATATTTTCATTTGGTGTTAATTTAGTAAGTTTGGTTAATTATTTTTGTTTTAAGCCAGTCGTTGGTCTGAACTAAGCCACTTCTGGAAATAGGGTCATAAGTCCTCTTCTCATCGTGGAGTTTGCATGGGCATTTGGGATTAGGTAGATTACTCCATTTACATATTTTAATATGAAGGAGGGGCCCCAGAAAGCAAGGGATCTATTTTTGATGTGATGCCCTAGGCGAGCCAGAGATGCATGGCTAGGGATCACAGGAAGTTGAAAAGGTAATTGGAGGGATTGAAAGCATTGATTTCTCAAATAAGAGATTGTGGAGAGGTAGTGTGGTGTTTGGGGGAGCCCCAACTCAAAGGATAAGATTGGGCAAGGAGTTTTCAATGGAAAGGAACAAATTCTTTGTGCGGACAGTCTTAATGCTTATAAACTATGATTTTTAGGCATGATTATAGGAGCCACTATACGGACACCTTTGGGAAGTAAGACCTAGAAAACATTTAGGGTCTTGATAAATGGTATCAGAATCCAATACTATTTTTCCAAATTTTTAAGGAGTTTTGCAAGATATTTGGGAAAAACTGCCTAATTAGGCCTAATGCTTATAACCCTATTTTGGGTGAATTTGACTTGGTTCTTGGAACTCATTTAGCGTTCCATGGTAAAGGGTGTTTGTAGACATTTGATTGGATCCAATTAACCATCTAGAATCCTACCTCTCCATATGGAAGAGTCCTTGATCAGTTTGGATCAATTTGTGAAGATGGCCAAGAAGAGCACTATGGCTAGGTGTTAAGTAGTTTGTATTCCTTATTGGTGTACTCAAGCTAAATTAGAGTGGGATCTTGTGGAAATGATCCTTGAAGGTTAGGGTTAGTGAAGAACCCTAATTAGGATAGAGAAGAGGCCTATTGAAGACCCTAATGGAGGATAGGGTAGGAGAGCAAGGCTTGTTGTTACGTCAGTATGTGTTTGAGGTACATATTGAGTTCCAAGTTGTTGTTTTTGTTATTATTTTTGTTGGTTTTTTTATTGTTTTCATTGTCATTGTCATCATCATCATCATTTTTGTTGTTATTTTTGTTGTTTTTGTAGTTGTTTTCATCTTTTTTGAAACAAAGATTTAACCCTTGGAGGACGTTAACTGTAAGTAGGACCGATAGATATTGATCACATTTACTGTGATGAGCTAACGTCAAGTCTAATGGAGATAGGTTGTGATGCAAGTGGGTTGCAACTTGTTTGAGTTGTTGATGTTGTAGTTTGTTAACTTGACATAAAAGGGAATGATATTGTTTCCTATGATAAACCATAGATTATTGCCTGAGTTGTTTAAGCACTTGTCATGTTTTGGGTTGAAGATGAACCAACCTAATTTGAAGAACTCATTTGCGCAAAAGATGCTTGTGATGTTACTGGCTGAGTTGATAGTGGAATAGACATTATCTAGGATGTGACATGACAAAATTGGGAGCTCCTAGTTATATTATGACATGCTAATCAATTTTCTAGCCATATTGTGGAGACATCAAACCAAGACGGAAATTTGAATCCTTTGTCTAATAGGATTGCTAAGAATATTTCAGGATTTCTTTCCACTACAACATCTACAACTCATGAAGATTGATCATCTTGTTCTACATCTTCCAACTCTTCCTGTGTGATATCTTGAAAAATAGTTTTTTGATTTGAGAGATGTCAAGTTTCAGGAACATTTTTAGTGTACAAAGAAGGATCCATATGTGTGAAAGGATCAATTTATGGCTCCTCTTCCCATGGAGGGAAAGGATTGAAATAATATTCCTTTGGTTTATTTCTATCCCATGACCTAGTAGTTGGTCTTCTATAAGGTGTAAACAACATTGTGTTATCCAGGATTTAACCAAAATGAGTGACATAAAACAAACAAAAGGGACAACCTCTCGAAGAGAGTGTGAGCTCATATTTAACAAGGGTTATTCTAAGAAAAAACTTCAACTTCTCTTGACCTTAGAGATTGATGATGATAAGATATGATTTGAATCTTACCTAATATCTAGTTACTGTGTGTGTATTTTGTGAACCTGCAAGATGCAACACAACACTTCAATATATCATTGCATTAGTGAGATAAAAATGAAATAACAAAGGAAAAACACATATACATCATTGAAATTGACATATTGCTCCTTATTTAAGAAGAGTATGAAATATGCTATAATTTTCCCTTAGATTATGCATAAATCAGTGGCATGTTCATGCTTAGAATGGAAGATTTAAAGAATGCAAGCTAAATGCTCAAACAAAGTTCATTTTAGGTGCTCCAAATGAAAGATTATGTAATTACTATGAAAATATAAACTAAGAACGCACTTGAATGTTAGAAATCAGAACAGCATAAGATTACTTTAAAATTCTAAAGATTAAGGGCTCATTGAGCTCAAAATTTATTCCTTTTATAGAAGAATTTGAGGAATGAGAGGTCAAGATTGAGTTGTGAAGAGAGGTGGAGATTGAATCCTTAGTGATCCATGTGAGGTGATCCAAGTGATTTAACTCTCATTGGCTAATGGATTGACTTTCCATTTTGCAAGTGAGGAGTTGTAATTAGGGAATTTATTTAATTCCTTTTAATTAATTACCTTAGCCATGCATTTAGTTCTTTTGATTTAGTTGATTTTATTTTATTTTATTGGCTAAGGCGATTAATGTAAATTAGTGATAAGATCACTTTGAAATTAAATTTGATTTAGATGAATTATGCCAATTAATTGAAGAATTGTCTTGACATAATTAGGGGTATGATCACACTTAGGAAACTCTGGTTAGAGAAGACCAATTTAGGGTGGTTACATTTTCCCCTCTTTGAATTGATGTGCGAGCAGCGCATTGATTCAAAGAATGTGTAATGTTGACTTCAAAAAGTTTGAGAGTTATGCACTTGATTGAATGAAATGTCTAATGAGATCAGCCTCACACTTGGTTGAACTAAGACTAATAGTATTAACTTTGAACTTGATCGAACAAAGGTCAATAAAACAAAGATCTTAAAGATACCAATTCTAAACTTGATCGAACAAGAATTGATAATACTCACACTGAACTTGATCGAATGAAGGTTAGTACGAAGCTGCTAGGAGCTTAATAAGGATCTTAGAATATGTAGACATAGATATCTGGCTTGTGAAAATCAAAGCCTTCTATCCAACAGTCCCAACTTTATTGAGGGAAACAGCCATGCCCCTAGTCTTTTGATGATGAAGTCATTTTAACAATTTTTGAGCAAGCATTTGATTGATTTTTAGTGTGATCATGCCCCCTCGGGAATGAAATCGAAGGAAAAAGAATAAAATGCCTCTGTAGAATGATATATCACTTGAACTGATCAATTTGATCAAGAAAGAATCAATTAAGAAGAAATGATGGAGCGAAGGTGTGTTAAGAGAAAACACAATTTTACTAGGTTAACTATGTGAAAATGTAAGTTTTGTGTCTAATTAAATGATGTAGGACCAAGATTTTGATGAATAATGTGTAATTTGGTGATAGAAAACCCAGAAAACTGATTGTGTAAAGCTTGCAAATCATTTTGTGAACATGTATAGAAATTATATTATTTTGTGAGACTGTCATAAAATATGTAGCATGTTGTTGAATACATCATTTGCACATTCAATTTTGTTCCCGATAGATCAGAGAAGAAAAAAATTGAATTTTGATAGTCTGGGAAGAGTTTTGGAGCTCCTAAATAGCTCAAAAGGTAAATATATATCCCAAAAGTTACTTTTTACACATCCATTTTCACTTTTACCCTTAGTAAATTCAAAGCTCTACAAAAAAGGTGGCAGTCCCCGTGGAGAAAAATCAATTTGATCTTGCACGTCGACATCAGCACCCGGCCGATTATGCACCACCGGTGAGTACATCAATACGTACCTTTTCATGTTTTCTATTTTGATTTTTGTCAAAATTTGTAGTAGATATGAAGCATTTAGTTTTGTGTCACACCTCGTGTCTTGGTTCGCGTCTGGTTAATCCTGTATTTTTCTAAAATCTCGGATCGCACCCTGTTAATTTAGGATCGCATCCTGTTTTCTGATTTTGCATTACATAGGGTAAAATTTTTGTAGTCTTTGAATTTAGTCGCGTCCTATGAAAATAGGATCGCACTTCGCATCCTGTGTCGTATCCTTCCAGAACAAGGTTGCTTCCCAGATTCGCCATCACATCCTGGAAATCGCGTATTGCATCTAGTGTTTAGGATTCCACCCTGTAAAAACAATGTCATTTCAGTGTAGGAGTTAGGTTTTTTCCAATTTTGACTATTTTTCTCTTTTTGAAGGCCAAAAAGACTTAATTGGTAGCTTTTCTACGTAGTTGTCTTAGTTATAATATTGATTTGAACCTATATTTGTGGTCCGTTGATAGATTGATTTTGAGGTAGTGTATTTTCAAGGATCTCATCCAAGACAAGTCCTTTATTTATCTAGGGCCTTGATGCCTGCCGAGTTACAGACCATAGCACGTCTATGTTTCACTTCACTTATAGATTTACCTGACATTAGGGTAAATTGGGGGTTGTTGACTGCTCTTGCTGAGAGATGGCATTCAGAGCACAACACCTTCCATCTCCCAACTGGTGAGATGGCCATCACACCTGAAGATGTGTGGTGCATTATGCATATTCTAGTGATGGGTCAGGAGGTTCAGTTTGAGTCACGCTCTGGGATAGCTATTGCTTCTACATGGAGGTATTTTGGAAATCAGACCATAGTCCACAAATATGTGACATGGGATTATATGTGTGATCATTATGATCGGTTACCTGTTTATCTTGCTAGATTGTTTGGGGGGATCCTCATGCTTGACCAAGACTAGCATGGATTCATGTGCGGATGGGTGGATACCTTGGAGCAGATGACCATCTCATCACACAGATTTGGCTGGGGTAGTTTCATCTTATCCCACATGTATTGAGAGTTACATGAGATAGTATATGAGTATTCTCAGAGTATGATAGTTGGTATCCTGATATTGCAGATCTAGGCCTGGGAGCACATCCCATTTACATGGCCGATTGTAGATAGACAGAGGGCGTCGGAGCATCCCTATGTATATATGTATGCAGGTTTGATTCAGCAGCCCCATCTAGGCAAGGTGGAGTGCTGGCACCATGTTCTAGATGATATGACAATTGTTATATGATGACCATACTTAGATTGTGAGGAGTGGACCTCAGATAGGCATCAAATGCCTTTCTTTTTCTAGAGAAGGTACTTGATTGCTCAGACCCGTTACATTGTAGAGTAGTTTCTTTTTACTCGAGTGCTGCGATAGTATGGTCATGTACAGGGAAGGTCACATGATTTGACAACATACGCCCGTATTCATAATGAGGAGCCTCTTTGGGGGGCAGATTAGTATGAGACCACATAGCTGGAGAGAAGTCAGATGGTCATAGTTCGGTGGGCTTATCTTATTGATGTTGCATATGCATGGTGTATTGATGGTTATATATGTTACAGTGTCCCTTTCCTTGTTTCACAACTCCTAAGGAGGTAGCTCATTGCATAAAGGATGCTTTAGATTATGATCTTGCTGATGATAGACCTATTAGAGGCAGAGGTAGAGCCTATAGATATAGGGGAGGTGGGGGTGGTAGAGTTTCTAGATGCCCTCCTCTAGATAGAGGTCATGGACATGGTCGGGATGATCATCGAGATGATTGAGATGATCAGGGTGGTGGTGGAGTGGGTGGTGGAGTGGATGGCAGTGGAGAGGGTGCCAGTGGAAGATGGACTCAATTTAGGTTTGTTCCTCCATAGGTAGATCCAGGTCCATTACTGACCAGAGAGCGGTAGCGAAAACAACAGAGGTCATCGAGACAGGTACCTAGTGGAGGAGGTGGACCTCCTAGACAAGATCCTTTGAGGGATACAGGCAGGGAATCTGGAAGGGATAGAGATTCTTTGTCACAGTGTCAGAGGGAGCAGGAGTAGCTCAAATATTGCATCACTACATTAGATACATTGTTGGCGGACATGGACTGACAGTTAGATATGATGAGATTTGAGAGAGATATCAAAGCCCACACAACTACTCATTAGAGTCAGAGAGATTCTTATTACTTTGTATTATATTGTGTGGTCGTGCCAGAGGGACAGAGAGCTCCATTATATTCTTGAGTAGCACAATAGTCAGAGGGAGCTATGCCTCCACCAGCTTATCCTGCACCACCTCCTCCTCCAGATCAAGGAGAGTGTGGCAGTCAGACCTGATACTGTTCTTTTGATATTTTGAGAGATTTTGTATATTGATCCTTTTGAGATCATCCATTGTACTGCAGACTTTTTTTTACATGTATATATTTTTATCCTGATCACACTGATACTATTTTGTAGATAGTTCCACATTTTTTATATGTTCCATCATTGATATATATCTGAGAAAGTTGTTTCTGATCTTGATATGTTCATGGGTTCTCTTTCTTGATAGATGTTTAGATTGATGCACATGTGATTATGTACTTGGTTTCATGATGAGTTAGAATAGATACATGTGATGACATCATTTATGCTCCTTTATTTATTACTGATATATAAATGTGTTTTGAATGATTCTAGATGAATATGCAAATGTATGTTTTTGAGATTTTCTTTATGCAGATATATGTATGGATGCACTTAGGATGTAAAAAGAAATGCAATTCTTGAATGCTTTATTTTTGTATTTTCTTTCTCTCATTTATGAATGC
The DNA here is from genome assembly GCA_018584345.1 of Thuja plicata. Taxonomy (NCBI): domain Eukaryota; kingdom Viridiplantae; phylum Streptophyta; class Pinopsida; order Cupressales; family Cupressaceae; genus Thuja; species Thuja plicata. Next base: position 1,967,283 of record MU227355.1, read on the forward strand.
AGAATGTATGCCATGGATGTGCAACGACATGCAATATTAGTAATATAGATTATGTAGGTAACTTAGATTTCAAATGAACCAGGAAATCATTTTGAGCTCAACTACTTTTGTTGTTCTGATAATGAATCATGCATTCTATAAATGCATCTACATGCAGACTCTTAGGATTGTCACTGATTTGTATACACTGTAGAATTTTTATCATCATTGGAAATTTTTGTAACGGACATTATCGGATAGTACAACTATCACTAATATCCCCTAGGTATCATGAAAGTATGAATACTATGTGTATTGGATGCAATTTCAAAAATAAACCTAAGCATCAAGGCATAGAGGCCGAGATGACTAGTCAGTTATCTCCTTTTTCTTTTAAGAATCATCTTATGTTCATGTGTAATGTAAGATATGTGACCTACAATGACCTTCAATATTCATATCCTTGGGTACATAATGTGTCGTACACCTTACTTAGAATCTGATGTAAAAATAGACAAGGAAATTGGTTCAACCTCATCATAGTTTACACATAACAAGGATCGAGATATATGCAGCTATCCACTCATGTTGGTAGCTCTTACCATAAATATCCAAGTTAGGTGAAATTTATAGGATCATTGAAACAATAACCATACACAGAAACCAAGAAAATATTATGCCCCCTGTCCTTGCGACTCTTTATCTTTGAATAGATGTCATGGAGTAACTTGGAAGACATAACAATCACCAATTGATAATCAATCAAAGAAAATTCATAACTGCTTATATGCCCCTAGTTTGAAACATCATCGGAACATAAAAGAGTCATAATCGAACCAAGATTAGTTTATATGTGTTTAAGTAGTATTGAGAAATATTGTTGATTCATTTTTCAAGCATAGTAGAGTATCATCAATCAGAACTTGGAATCAAGCAATATTTTTTTCATGTCTGAGTATATGAGATTAGCTTTGTCAGCAATTGCAGTCCAATGCAGTGTTTAAGAACATTGTGCAATTAAAGTGTTGAGAAACACTAGTGATTAGAGTGTTGAGAAACACTAGTATGATATCTGTTACAGGTAGGTGGTGTTGAAGAAACACCCTTGTTTGTGATAGTGACATTTTGATGCAAGTATTGAGAAATACTATTTTGAGAAGCAAACCATCCTAGACAAGAACCTAGGACAACCTAGCAGATGCAGAACGAACATGCTAGCAAAGATGCCCCCAGTGCAGTTAGAATATTCCTAAGATGCAAATGAAGACAAATCCTAGGCAAGGATATATGACATTTGTAAGGAATCAAAGTTAACCAATAGCATAGGTGCAATCTTCAAGCATTAGTATTAGTGTTGAATTGATAGATGGAGCACAAAGTACAAGTGACACATGTTTTCTAGGTTTTCACCACTCGGCAAAGCTTTTTATTTTTGCTACCAAGACGCTTGTTTGCCAGGTTTTGCCCAAGGCACTTTTCTCTATTTCAATTTTTTTTTATTTTTTCTTTTTTAATTTTTTTTTTTAGTATCAAGGCGCCTATTTTCCAGGTTTTCACCAAGGATACCCTTTTTAGGACTTTTTCCACTCTTTTTGGATTTCTTCAGGATCAATTTTTTTATTTTTTTTGGGTATTTTCTGAGAACTATTTCACTACACAAGCTTTGTCAGCCAGATGTCAAGTGTATAACCGCTTCAAGTGTAGAGTATTAATGGGATCAGGAATAACATCTCCCTCAGGTGTAGCTAACTGATAAGCTCTACTCCCAAAAGGTGCAGTAATAACATAAGGCCCCCTCCAGTTAGGTTCAAACTTTCCTTTTTGTTCTCTATTGGGTTGGTTTTTAGGATTCTCTTTGAGAACGATATCCCCCACTTGAAATTATAATGGTTTTACCTTCTTATTGTACCCTTTTGACATTCTTTTCTGGTACACTTTGAGATGATCGAACGCGTGTTGCCTACGCTCATCAAGTAGTTCTAGTGCATGAACCCTATCAATGCGGTATTGTTCATTTGTAACAATATCTTGAAGGGATACTCCCAAAGATGGAATTTCTACTTCAATGGGTAGCACTGCTTGTGTGCCATAGACTAGAGAAAATGGTACGAGTCATGTTGGTGTTTGAATACTTGTTCTTTCGGCCCATAGTGTTGGATTTAGTTACAAGTTCCAGTCTCTGCCCCTCTGTCAGACTTACTCATAGTTCTATGTAAGATTTTTAGAATGTTTTTGTTTGAAGCCTTAGCTTTTCCTTTACCTTGAGGATAATAGATTGAAGAAAAATATTGATGATGACATGTAACTACTTAAATGTTTGATAATGTTAAATTAAACATAATGCAAGGCATTAAATTAGTTAATGATTTATATTGTCATTGATGTCAACTTTATATCATATGTATGGTCATATACATAAAGCCAAAGACATCAGAGAACCAAAAGAACCAGGGTTATGCTTTCGGCAATACATAAAAGTCATGTATTCACTAAGTGACAAACAACACCGACGGAGTGCACACCATCGGTAAAACCAAAGAGGAACAATCATAGTGTTACCTGACGATTGGAAGCACAGTGTTGCCTAAAAAAGCAAAACCACAAAATGCTCGATGAGAAAAGAAAAGAGTATCCCGGTGGAAGAAAATACAGTGTTTCCCGACGGATGGAGATCACGAGGCTAACTGGAGTCTCATTGATGGAACTGTGAGTTGTCACTGACAACTAACTGCAATGGTGACCGACAAAATAGAGAGTTCAAAAAATGACAAAATATCTGGCTGGCAAAGCTAAATAAGGACTTAACTGGTTGTCTACTTTGTTTTATTTGACCAGAGATAAGTGATTGATTTAAATCTAATTTGTACAGTTGGCAAGAAGCTACCTACGAGACAAATCAGGAGTTATTCTTTAAATCTAATTGGCTGGATTTTTTTTCATGCCAAGAATCAAGAAATAATGAATATTATGTCTATATAAGAGACAAGCTTAAATCATTTTCAAATGCATGAAAAAGGGATTAAGGGGAGTGAATAGAAAGAGGACGTTGAAGAGAAACTGATGAAGAATAACTTCATACAGTCCTGATCAATCAAGCTGAAGGATAGCTGAGGAATTCTGTGGACACCAACAAGCCGTAAGCACAGATCACAGAGTAGAAAGTGTGTAGCACAAAGAATTGAATTGATACATTGCTCAGAGAGGTAATGTACTTAAATAGATCTGAAAATTAGCAATTCAAAGTTGCATTAGAAATAGGTCATAGTGTTTCAGTCTAACCATTGAAGCATCAAGTCTCTTAACAAAGTAGGACTTAACAGTCTTCTATATATTGAGGTACATCCCAAGGAGTGCCAAAAAGGTTGATTCATGAAAGTAGCATTGGATATGCCCGATGCCTATTGACATTCTAAGAGAGAGGCTTATTCAAGGATGGCAGCATTTGATGTCCGATACTAAGTGACAACCTCTATGTATAAAATCATCTAACAAGGTCACACCTAACAGTGTGTTTGTAACCTTTAACAGGGTTAGCTCTTAACAGGGCTCACTTTAGAAGAGTGAAAATTCGGGGTACCAGTCCTAGTGGTTTTTCCATTAATAGGGTTTTCACGTTAAAAATCCATGTGTTATGTGTGTATGATTCATTTCTTTACTATTTTGTATCTTACATAATTCATTATCGATATATCAGTATACTCTACATATTTACTGTATTTTGGTAAATAGATGACTGCTTATTGGTAAACATTAAGAAGGAGGTTTAATAGAGAAATCCAAAAAAGTAGTAAATTGATATAAGTTATTCAAGGCATTCATCTTGTAGGATAAAAGATAACTCGAGAAATAATTAGTGGTTATAAGAGTTGAAGGGTTGATTTAAGGATTAATTTTTGAGGCCACTAATTCAACCCCCCCCCCCCACCCCTTCAGTTATTACTAACAATTGGTATCAGATCTTGTGTGCTTAGAAGGAAGGTTTCAAGACCTAAGCCAAAGATCACAAGATGAATAGACGAGATGTGCCCAAGTTGAACAAAGATAATTTTTCTTCATGGCAGAGAAGGATAAGACTCCACTTATCAGGTATTGGTAATGATGTTACTCAATTCCTAGAAATTGAATATGTGTTTCACACAGAAGCACCAATAGTTGAACAAATGAGAGAGAAGCATGAACATAATGGCATGATGATAGAGCTTGCTTCCTCACTCTCCAATGCTAAATTTGAAGATGTTGAAGAATGCAAAACCGCAAAGAAGATGTGGGACAAATTAAATCTTGTACATGGTGGTGACAAAAATGTTTTGAGAGCCAAGGCAGAAACCCTTAGAGGAAATTTTGATGATCTCAAAATGAAAGAAGGTGAAAACATCACTCAGTATAGCATAAGAATCAAAGAGGTAGTCAATGGTATCTGAGGAGTTGGAGGTGTACTAGAAGAAGATACAATGGTAAGTAAAATTCTAAGAACCCTACTGCCTACTTATGTTATTAGAGTATCTGCCATTCAAGAAATGAGAGCTGTAGAAAATAGCAATGTTACTCTAGACAGTTTAATTGGAAGACTGATTTCATTTGAGATGAAGAAATTTGACAATAGTGTCTTACCAAACATAGAGTCTGCATTCAAAACTTCTATGAGAATAAGTAAATCAAGTAAAAAAAAAACACTATGAGAAAAGATAGTGATAGTGAAAATGAAGAAGATGATCTTGATGAAATTGAAGCACTTATGACCAGAAGAATGCAGAGAGGCAAAGGTAAATACAAAGGTAAACTACCACTTGTTTGTTTTAATTGCAAAGAGATTGGACACTTTGCTACAAGATGTACTAACAGAAGAAAAGATGACATAAATAATGACAAATCTTTTGAGAAGAAGTTTGATAGAGGTGATTACAGAAGCTACCAAAAATCAGAAAGAAGAGATACCTTAGACTATAAGGACAAAGGAAAAAGGGTCAGTTACTTAGAAAAATGCAAAGATGATGATATTAAAACTGAATCTGATGAAGACATCGAGATGGTTTTTGTGGCTGTAAAAGATGATTCAGATGATGAGGAAGAAAGGTATGTAGAAACAACTCTCATATATAAAATTATCAAAAATGATGTTTGGATCATAGATAGTGGCTGGACTCACCATATGACAAGTGATAAGCAAAAATTTGAAACTTTTGAACACTATAAAGGTGGTTTAGTAAGAATGGGTAATGACACACCTTGTCCAATTGAAGGTAGAGGAACAATAATGTTGAATAACCAGATAAAGTGTGAGAATTCTTATTGGGTAAATGGATTGAATTATAATCTATTGAGTGTTTCTCAGTTGAATAATTCAGCTCACAAAGTAGCATTTGAAAATAAGAAGGAAAATATCTTCAACAAATCTGGAAATTTGATTGGTACTAGTGAGCAGACAAAAGGTAACTTATTCTATCTGAATGATACTGAATCCACTTGTTTGATTGCAACAAACAAAGACATATGGTTGTGGCACAAAAGACTGTATCATGTCAACTTTGACAATATGATAAAGATTAGCAAAAAGAGAAATGTCAGAGGCTTACCGATGATGACCAAGCCTGACAATATCATGTGTAAGAATTGTCAAAAAGGAAAAATGACAAAGTCTAGCTTCAAAAGCAAAACCCATACATCTGATGCAATTCTAGAATTAATCCATACTAATTTATGTGAACCGATGAGGACAAAGAGTTATTATGGAGATAGATATTTTATTCTCTTTGTTTATGATTACTCTAGAATGATGACAGTTATGTTTCTAAAAGATAAATCAGTAACTTTTGTAATGAGCATGGAATCAAAAGACAGGTCTCTGCACCAAGGACACCACAGCAGAATGAAATTGCTGAAAGAAGGAAAATATCCATAATTGACTATGCAAGGACACTGATGATAGAGAAAGCCATCACCCAAATATTCTAGAGGGAGTTTATCAGTACTTCTTTTTTCACTTTGAGCAGAGTAAAATTGAAGAAAGACACCAAAAAGACACCTTATGAGCTATGGTATGGATACACACGCAATGCAAGTTATTTCAAAAAATTTGGCAGTCAATGTTATATCTTAAAAGATGATAGAAATGGAAAACTTGATTCCAAGAGTGATGAAGGAATTTTTCTAGGGTATTCTACCAAGAGCAAGGTTTATAAATGTCTAAACAAAGCCTCTAACAAAATTATTGAAAGTGCAAATGTAAAGATAGATGAATTTGCAGAGAAGAATGAACAGGAAAGCACTAAAGAACCAAAGGACTACAATAAGTTCGCTTACAATGAGGAACCTGACACTCTATCCTACCAAAAATGTAGAGCTCCCAAGAAACAGTGCTTAGATCCAGAACAACAAAATGTTGCAATCGACAGTCAGATTGCAAATACCGACGGTCAGGATAATGATCAAAATAATGTGCAAAGTGATGAAGAACAAAATGATGATCAAGATAATAGACAAAGAGTTGAACCTATACTATCAAGATATGTAAGAAGGAACCATCCAGAGATCCAGATCATAGGAGATAAGAAAGTTGGTACAAGAACAAGAAGTAAGTCCTTAAACTCAAGTTGTCTAATTTGTGAGTTTGAGCCAAATCATTCAATGCTAGACTTGATAATGAAGAATGGATAACTGCTATGAATGATGAGATTGAGAAAATTGACAAAATAAAAACATGGTCACTTGTACCAAGACAAAATGACAAGAATGTCATCACTACAAAATGGATATTCAGAAACAAGCTGAATGAGAATGGAGAAGTCACAAGGAACAAAGCAAGACTAGTACGCAAGGGGTATGCACAAGAGGAAGGTATTGAATATGGAGAAACATTTGCACCCATTTCTAGGCTAGACGGTGTAAGAATAATACTTGCTTATACTGTATATAAAGGATTCAAGGTATATCAAATGGATGTCAAGTCTGTATTCCTGAATGGAATACTTGAAGAAGAGGTATACATTGATCAACTAGAAGGGTTTGTAGATCCAGACAAGAGAAACATGGTATGTAGACTTCATAAACCCTTGTATGGATTAAAACAACCTCCTAGAGCCTGGTATGAAAGACTTCATTCCTATCTTATAAGTATTGGATTTGTAAGGACTAGTGAAAATAGTAATCTTTAATTGAAGGAAGATACTGACGCTAACACTTTGATTGCTAAAATATTTGTTGATGACATCATATTTGGAAGAAATGATATGATATGAAAATCATTTGCTACTAAGATGAGAAAAGAGTTTGAGATGTCTATGTTTGGAGAGATCAAGTTCTTTCTTGGTCTACAGATCATGCAACAATGTGAAGGTATTTTCATTACATAGTCCAAATACATTAAAGAGGTAAATCAACAGGAGGACAAGACAACAGAAGTAAATCAAACTTTTTACAAATCAATGATTGGAAAACTCATGTATGTTGTACACACTAGACCAGATATTGCACATGCAATAGGAATTGTTGCTATATTTTCTGCTAACCCCACAGAATCACATATGACTATTGTAAAAAGAATTTTAAGATATCTGAAGAATATTGAGGAATATGGCTTATGGTATAGAAGAGAAGGAAAATTTGAACTTTAGGTCTTTACCGATGCTGATTGGGCTAGAAATATTGATGACCGGGAGAGCACAACTGGAGGAGCATTCTTCATGGGTGAAAAACTTGTCACATGGATCAGCAAGAAACAAGGATGCATTTGAGTACTTGAGAAAGAGACTAGGGGTCAAACCCTTGTCTATTGGTCAGTAAAATGACTGTAGGCTGCATCAACCTACATATTATCATAATATCATTCATGATTGATGCAAGCAAAGAGATGAACTTCAAAGCTACATCTATATACAGATATGTATATATCTTCACTGAGCACCAAAGTATGTTGTTGCATTACTGATGGATAAGGGAAAAATGTTTTACATGGATGCCAGATATTTGTGAAATATTTGTTTGGCATTGTTTTCAAAGGGAGAGAGATTATCCATATTATCACATTCGAAAGAAAAGGAAGAAAGATTATCCACTATCATACTACTCCAACAGGGAGGATTATATCCTTAGGGAGAGAAATTGTATGGAAAGATTATACAAAGGGAGAGTTGCAGACAAGAGAGAAAGACATCAAAAGAGAAGAACACTCAAGGGAGAGAAATTGACACAAGGAGAGGACACAACAGATCAGAATAAAGAGAGCTGGAAGAATCAAATCTAAGCTAAAATAGAGCTTACTAACGGTTAGACATTTATCAGTTATCAAAATAAAAAGATTGGTAGTTTGATGAAATCCAACTATTGTATTTCATATTGTATTAGGAATAGTATAGTGTGATAATATAGTATGTTTCCATCAATGCCAAAGGGAGAGATTGATAACATGTAACTGATTAAATGTTTGATAATGTTAAGTTGAAGATAATGCAAGGCATTAAATCAGTTAATGATTTGTATTGTCATTGATGTCAACTTGATATCATCTGTACGGTCATATACATAAAGCCAAAGACTTCAGAGAACCAAAAGAACCAAGGTTATGCTTTCAGTAATACATAAAATTCACGTATTCACTAAGTGAAAAATAACACCGATGGAGTGCACACCATCTGTAAAAGAAAAGAGGAACAGTCACAGTGTTACCCGACAATAGGAAGCACAATGTTGCCCGACAAAGAAAAGCCATAGAATGCCTGACGAGCCCGACGAGAAAAGCAAAGAGTAACATGATGAAAGAAAATACAGTGTTTCCCGATGGATGGAGATCACAAAGCTAACTAGAGTCTCACTGATAGAAATGTCAGTTGTCACTGACAACTAACTGCAATGGTGACCGATGGAACAGAGAGTTCAAAAAATGACAAAATATCTAGCTATTAGAGCTAAATAAGGACTTAACTAGTTGTCTAATTTGTTTTATTCGACCAGAGATAAGTGATTGATTTAAAGCTGATTTGTACAGTTGACAAGAATATATCTACAAGAAAAATTAGTATTTATGCTTTAAATCTAATTGGTTGGATTGTTTTTCATGCCAAGAATCAAGAATCAAGAAACAATGAATATTATGTCTATATAAGAGACCATCTTAATTCATTTTCAGATGCATGAAAAATGGATTAAGGGGAGTGAATAGAAAGAGGATGTTGAAGAGAAACTGATGAAGAATAACTTCATACAGTCCTGATCAATCAAGATGAAGGAGAGCTAAGGAATTCTGTAGACACCGAGGAGCAGTGAGCACAACATCATAGAGTAGAAAGTGTGGAGCACAAAGAATTGAATTGATACATTGATCAGAGAGGTAATGTACTTAAATAAATCTAAAAATTAGCAATTCAAAGTTGCATTAGAAATAGGTCATAGTGTTTCAGTCTAACCATTGAAGCATCAAGTCTCTTAACCGAGCAGGACTTAACAGTCTTCTATATATTGAGGTACATCTCAAGGAGTGCCAAAAAGGTTGATTCATGAAAGTAGAATTGGATATAACTGATGCCTATTGACAGTCTAAGAGAGAGGCTGATTCAAGGATGGCAGCATTAGATGCCCGATACTAAGTGACAACCTTTATGTATAAAATCCTCTAACAAGGTCACACCTAACAGTGTGTTTGTAACCTTTAACATGGTTGGCTCTAAATAGGGCTCACTTTAGAAGAGTGAAAATTTGGGGTACCGGTCCTAGTGGTTTTTCCCTTAACAGGGTTTCCACGTTAAAATCAATGTGTTATGTGTGTATGATTCATTTCTTTATTTTTTTGTATCTTACATAATTCATTCTAGATATATCGTTATACTCTACATATTTACTATATTTCGGTAAATAGATGACTGCTTATCGGTAAACATTGAGAAGGAGGTTTAATAGAGAAATCTGAAAAAGTAGTAAATTGATATAAGTTATTCAAGGAATTCATCTTGTAGGATAGAAGATAACTTGAGAAATAATTAGTGGTTATAAGAGTTGAAGGGTTGATTTAAGGATTAATTTTTAAGGCCACAGATTCACCCCCCCTCTCAGTTATTACTAACAGCTGAGTGATATGAAAGTGTGTACAAAGATCCTTGATGTCTTGGTTTTTGAACTGACCCTCATTATTTGTTACAATGGAGGAGGGTATCCCATACCTACAAATGATGTAGTTCAAGATGAACATAGCAACCTGTTTTCCAGTGGCTTTGATTAGCGGCACGGCCTCAACCCACTTAGGGAAATACTAAGTGGTCGTAATGATGTACTTGTGTCCACTTGAAGAATTAGCATAGATCTATCCAACAAGAACAAAGGCCCATTGCTGAAATCGCTAGTGTGCTATAAAAGGTATGAGTTCTATGGCTGGAGCATGGATAAGGTTTCCATGTGTTTGACATTTGTGACATGTTTTAGAAAATTTAACGACATCTTTTTCTATTGTAGGTCAATAGTAGACAACTCTTAATTATTTCTTAAATAATGAAAATCCATTCAAGTGCATTCCACATACACCTTTGTGAACCTCTTTTAATGCACGGTCAGATTCTTCTTGTTCTAAACACCTAAGAAGCATACCATCAAGACCTCGTCTATATAAGTTAGTAGTAATGAGGACATAACGCAATGATATCCTAATTAAATCTCATTTTTCATTCTTTGGTAGGCCATGAGGTAAGGTTTAATCAGTAAGATAAGCAATTATTTTGGCATGTCAGGATTGGTCTTAGGAATTTAAAGCACAAATTACTTGGGATTCAGGTGTATTAAAGGCTAGAAAGGATAATTCTTCCACCAAGAAGTCATAGCAGAATTGGTGTTCTTCCAGTTGTAACATGAATGCTAGTCTAGCCATAGCATCTGCAGCTTCATTTTCCATTATTGGTATTTTTTGGAATGTGATGAAGACAAAGTACTTTTCCAAGTCTTCTTCCAGTTGTTTTTAAGGCATTAGTTTCTCATCTTTTGTCTGATAATCTCCATCTACTTAGTTGATAATAAGTTGGGAGTCATCATACACCTGTAACTCTAAAATTTTCCATTCCATAGAAAGCTTGAGTCCATTTACCAATGCTTCATTTCCTAAGATGTTATCTGTGCATGGAAACATCATTTTATACACCTTAGGTATCTTGTAGCCTTGAGGAGTGATAAATAGAACCCCTGCTCTAGATCCTTGTTGCATGAAAGAACCATCAAAATACATATTCCATAGATATTCAGTTAAGTGTATGATTATTTCATCTAGAAATTCAATTATCAAAGGTGCATCATCTTGCAATTGTGAATCAGCTAGTTGATCTTCTATGACTTGTCCTTTGATAGCCCTTTCGTCCACATACTCAATATCAAATTCACTTAGAATCAAGACCCATTTCCTGCCAATGTTGTTTTAATCAAGAGATATTTGAGAGGATCTATTTTTGTAATAAGTTTTACTATATACGAGAGCATGTAGTGTCTCAATTTATGGGATGCAAAGACAACCGCTAAGAAATATTTTTCAATGATACTATAATTGAGTTCATAAGACACTAAGGTCCTGCTGATATAATAGATCGTTCTTTCCTTTTTGTTTTCATCCTATTGTGTGAGGAATACTCCAAGAAATGTAGTTGTTGCTGAGATATAGAGTAGTAGTGGTTTTCCATGAATAGGTGCCATGAGAATAAGAGTAGCCAAGTACTCTTGTAATTCTTTGAATTTGTTTTCACAATGCTCATCCCATTTAATGTAACACCTTTGTGTAGCAGTTTTGTGAAAGCTTTCGCTCTATCTGCTAGTTGGGACATAAATCTCCTAATGGGCTGAAGTCTACCTTGAAATACCCTCATTTGACTGATATTGGGAGGAGGTGACATTTCCAATATAGCTTTTACCTTTTTGGGGTCCACCTGAATTCCTTTAGCTGATACAATAAACCCTAAGAGTTTCCCTGATTGGACTCCAAATGCATATTTCTTTGGATTAAGTCAGTTGAAATTGCTCCATGTGATTTAGTATCTTTCTCAAGTCTTCAATGTGAGTTGTTCTTATTTTTTATTTGGCTAATGTATCGTACACATAGTCCTCCATGTTTTTTTGTATCATATCATGGAAGATTGTTGTTATAGCTCTTTGGTATGTAGCACCACCATTCTCTAGTCCAAATGGAATGACATTCCAGAAAAATGTTCCCCATGCACATTTAAACATTGTCTTTTCTTGGTCTTCAGGAGAAATCTTAATTTGGTTATAGCCCAAGAATCCATCCATAAGATAATACATCCGATATCCCGCTGTGAGATCTATAATCATATCAATATTTGGCAATGGGAAATCATCTTTAGGAAAATATTTGTTTAGGTTTCTAAAGTATGTGCAGATTTTGATAGATTTATTTATTTTAGAAATTGGTACCACATTAGAAATACATCATGCATAAGCGACGACTCTTATGAATCTATCTTTTAATAGTTTTTCCAACTCTGCTTTCACTAATAATGCCACATGTGGATGCATCTTCCTTAATTTTTGTTTCATGGGTTTGATTCCATGAGCTATAGATAAATGATGCATTATTAACTTAGGATCAAGTCCAAGCATATCAGTGTAAGATCATGCAAAGTTGATCTTCTACTCTTTGAGGAATTCAGTGAATTGTATTTTTTCTTCTTCTGATAAGGATTGTGCCAGGTGAACAAATTGAGGAGCTTATGTTGTTCCCATGTTAACTGGTTGTATAGGTTCTATTAGAACTGAAGATCTTTCTTGAAATTTCTCAGGGAGGACATCAAGAATCTCATCTTTTGGCACCTCTAATAGGTTTTCACCATGAGATATGTCTTTTATTTTTACTTTTTTAGAATTTGATACTGCCACAATGTGGTTTCACCATCAGTTATTTTCTTCTTTTTATTTTTGAATTTGTGACTAAGAAAATTGATATCCTCCTCTGACATGTTCACGCTCCTTGAATTGGTGGAAGAAGGATAAGGTTCACAAGAATTTAGATAATAGGACAAATTATAGTCATTGGGAAAGTTCATGATAGGAGTAGGATCTGAATTGGTCCAATCAATCAGGTCAGTGTTTACCAAGGATAATGATTTGGAGTTTGGTAAGGACAACATCACGTCAGCGTCAAGACTATTAACTGACAAGACATGTTTTGTTAAGTTGGCTTCTATAGCATTTAGATCATTAAGAGTCAAATTGTCATTAATAGGGTCATTGTTAGTAATATGCGGACCTAACTCTTGCAAATCATCATTTGAGCTTTCTTCTTCTTATCTCATCAAATTGAAGTCATAGCTTATATCCTTTGAGTGTCCTCTAGACCTAGTAAAGCACCAACATCTCCATCAACAATCCTGGGTAGTGGTATCTCATCTGATTTTGTGACAAGAACAGTGTTAGGGGAAGTGTTATAAATTTCTCCTCTCTCCAATATAGATGTAAATTTGTGAATCACATCTACCTCAATGTCCATGGTAGCATCAGATAGATTATCCCATTCATAATCATGTGAATCAATTATTTCATCATCAAATCTGTTTAGAAACTCAGCAATAGTTACCTGATGTACCCTATTAGCCACTTGTAGATCAAAGTGTGGTAAGTCTTGGACATGTGAAATTATGACCAATTTCCCCCAGTTAGGATGTACATCTTATTGTTAGGGTATTTCTTCATGATTTTCTTCTATCTGTTGGACTTCTGGGGAGTCTTTTGTTATTTCCTCTACTTCTTGTACATCAGCTTGTGGAAACAAAGAAACATGATGCTCTTATTGTGCTACAAAAGTAGGTACATATCTTTCTCCTTGATATTCAGGATACTCAGTACCAATGTGTATAAATCTTTCATATGTACATGGTTCCAATGTTGTTTCTTCTTCTTCATCATCACTTCCTTCATCAAAGATTGGGCCATCTCTTGAAGTAGGGTTTTCTGATTTGTTATTGAAACCTAATCATGTTTTCTCTTTGGTGTTTCTGAATTCCATGTATGTAGGTTCAACAAGTCCTTTTCCTTTATCTCCTAAAGTTCCCTTCCCTTTGTATCTCATTTGTTTGAGAAGGTCATATCATTTACTATACTTTTCTAGGGATATCTCCACATGTTTTACCTCATTTTCTCTCTGTTCTCCCTTATAGAGTCAAGCCAAGACTGTTTTATCTTCTTTTTTCATCCTCTTGAGAAGTAGAGGCTCTAACCATACCAGTTGATTTGTGAATGTCTTGTTCTTTTGATGCAGTAGGTGTGAAAGATGAGGAAGGTTTCCCATAAGATCTTGGAGACACAAGAATGTTATTCAATGATGGTGTCATGTCTAGTTTGTATTCCCCCATACTAGCTTCTTCAAGTTTTAATGTCTTTCTGAAGCTTCTCATCACCATGTCTTTAGAGGTTTCAGGTATGGATTCTTATGGGACTTCCTTATTGTGAGGAACCATACTATCTACTTTATGATTGTTGCAAGTGTAGCTTGAATCTACAGGAATTATCACTTCCACCCCATTATGTTGGAATTTAATGCATTAGTGGTAAGTAGATGGTACTGCTTGCATTTCATGTATCCAAGGTCTCCCTAATAATATGTTATAGGAAAATGGTAGATCAAGAACTTGAAAAATCACATTGCATTCAATTGGTCCTATTCTTATTGGTAGAACAATGAGCCCTTTGGATGATCTTTCTTCTTCATCGTAAGCCTTGATAGTTATCTTACTTCTTGAATCAATAGTTTGTTCTGAAAGACCCAATACCTTTATTAGATTGAGATTACATATGTTCAACCCTGTGCCTCCATCTATCAATACATGTTTGACACAAGATTTGTGAATCAAGATTTCAATGTGAAGGGGTTGATTATGCGGATGAGTCAAGGACTTGTCATCTTCTTCTGAAAAGGGAGGTAATGTGGAGCTGAGATGTGATTGACCATTGCCTGGAACTTGTCTACATCAATGCCTTTTGAAACATTTATAGAATGTAGAGCTTGTTCAAGAACTTCCCTTTACACAGAAGAGATCTTTAATAACTCAAATATAGAAATTTGAGCTGAGGTCCTTTGCAATTGGTCTACGAAGTTATAGTTTGCATGTGGTATAGTAACTATTTGTCTTGTTGTTGCTGGTTTGGGAATTGTGAAAATAGGTACTTTAGAGGAGGTCACTTTCTTAGATGAGGAGTTAGCTCCTTTGATCATGACTTGTGCTTGGCTTCGAGTCACCGCATTTGATTGTGTTGATGTGTCTTTGGCACCTTTAATAGTGATCACATTGATTAATTTGCATTTAATACCCAACATGTTGATCATATTGTTGATATGAGAGTAGGTGTAATTCACTTCATTTCATTTTCCTTTAGAAGCTTCCCCTTTTTCATAGTTAGGGAATGGTTTGTCAAATTCCATATGATCTTCGTTAGTGGTATGTCCTTCCACCTTGATTTTTCCTCCTTCAATAAGGTCTTGTATAATGTGTTTGATCTTAACATAGTCATTAGTCTTATGTCCTTTGTTCTTATGAAAGACACAGTAGGCATTTTTATTCCACCATCTCGGTTTAACTTCCGATTCCCATGATTTCAATTATGGTAGTGTGAGGAATTTATTATCCAAGCGTGTATTTAAAAATATCTCAAGAGGTTCTCCCAATGGATTAAATGTTCTTTGAGGTCTAGAAGTCTATGGTTTACTCTTGTTGTTCTCATTGTTTTCTCTTGGTATTTTTGTTGATACCCTAGCTTCTTTGTTTGCTTGTAAGTTGTTTGTTAGATTGAACACCACTGGTTTAGGATTTGCATTTGATGCTTCTACCACTCCATCACTAACTACATTGTTATTCTTGTTCCATCATTTAGGTTTATTGTTGTAGTTGTTAGATTTGTTATCACTTTGAAGTGACATTTCTCCTTTCTTGACCATAACGTCTTCCGCACGAATAGTATTTTTTATCATTCTATCAAAGCTAGGTGAATCTTGTATTTGCAAAGCATAGTTCATTTTGGGTACCAAGTTGTTGATAAAGATTTCCATCTTTTTTAGAATCGGGTATTGCTTTTGAATACCTTGCAAAAATTCTCCTCCACCTTTGTAAAAAGTGTGTAAAGGATTCATGCTCATTCTTTGTTTCATGGTACAAAGGTCCATCATGGTTATGTTATGTTTTATATTGTAGGAGGAATGTTGGACAAACCTTTATATTAACTCCTCAAAACATTGCACACTAGGTGTAAGTTCGGAGAACCACTTCATAACATTTTTGCCTAAACTTCCCAAAAATAGCCTCATTAGAAAAGTAGGTTCATGCATGTACTCTATGCTTAGAGCACAAAATTCTCTAACATGGTCACGTGGATCAATTTCTCCCATGTGCTTTTCATATTTGGGTCTTTCCATGTTAGGAGGAAATGAAACCATGTTGATACTCTTGTCAAAAGGAAATGGACATATGTGTTCCAAAGAGTATTTTTTCGTTGGTTTGACCTTTTCTTGCTTGAGTGTTCCTTCGGATTGAATTAAGGTCAATTGTTTGGTGAGAATAAAAAGAGGTGTTGGTATTTAATTTTCCTTTAGTCTCTCAAAATTATAGTCTTTGGGAAGTCTTACCCCAAGAGAATCTAAGTGTAGGAAATATTTCTCCTTGTCTTCGCCAATAATTTTCTCCAATGTCCTTTGGAATTTTCTACTTTTTTTGAGCTTGTTATACTCTTCTTTGGATATGTCTTTGTCACTATCTAATTCAAACAAAGGACAACCGATATTTTTTTATTCATGACTTGTTTCTTACTTGTTATGGTCTTGTTCATTATTGTATTCATCAAAAGTTGTGCTCCATCCTTGATGAGGAGCTTCTATTATGGGTGAGTATTGATTAAATAAGGGATTTCAAGATGTCTCTCCTTGTTGAAATTGAAGTAATCTAGGAGGTATCTCTAATTCATTAGAAAGGTATTGATTACGTCTTGTGTTAACTATGAAATTTGGGTCTCGACTTCGTCAAAGGTTTTCCAATAGTGTCAAATAGGATTCCAAATTGTCCAAGTAAGTGTGTCCAAGTAGTGGAAGAGTGTTTATGTTTGTTTTGAGTGAATGACTCTGGCACCAAAGGGTTAGAATGCCCTGATAGTGAGTTGGGAATCAAGAGGCTTTGATAAGTGAAAAGACCACATGTTTCAAGACAATTTGTGAGAATCCATAAGGTCGTGCAAGGTAGACTTCTAAGAAAATTGTGAAACAGTGATAGGTGGAGCAGCAAGAGCAATAGGACCATGCTAAAGAGCCAAAAGGGTATCCATAAATACTAATTTTATCTGAGTGACACATGTGTAAGTACCCATTGTCCTAGATGCAACTCTCTAAATGCGAGCTGCGATTTACCAATGTGAGCTGATGTAAGCTAGATGTGAGCTTTCATATTTTATATGCGAGCAACTTTCCAGCATGTGAGCCAGGAATGACCAAAAGCGAGAAATTTCCCTAGATGCAAGATAATACAACCACATGCGACCTAGAAATGACCAAAATCAAGCCTCTGATGGTTTTTCAAGTTTTGTCATTTTTGTCTCGAAGTAGGTAAAATTGGTTCTAACAACAGAGTTTGTCTAAGACTTTCCAAAGAGTTTTAAACAACATGTATGTCAGGGATTGAAATTTAATTCTTGTTTGAGGAGATTACCTTTTTAGTGAGATTTTAGGACACATCAAGCAATGTTTATTTGTTAAGGTGACTCAAGCACATCCCTATTCTCTAGATTCTAGGCATAGAGTGAAAATATTTGCTCATAGACTCGGGTACACACTCACATGCTAATCAAAATATGACCATCACCAAGCACACAATGGATCATGTCATGATGTTGTATTAGCCAACTCCAAATGCAAGTGAGGGAATGAAATGACAAGTATCTTGGGACAATTACTATTTTCCTTGCACAAAGATTATGACCCTTTCGGAGATAAATTGGGTACCTTGACTACAAATGTTGTTTAATTTTGGGCCTCTGTTTGCAATCGTCCACTATAGAATTGCACAAGAAAAAATTGAGGCGTATAGCCCTATGAGTACTCAAATGTGTGTATGATGAACTATAACTGATTGAATGTTTGAATATATTAAGTTGATGATCATAGTGACATAAGAAAGTTAATGCAAGACATTAAATCAATTAATGTATTGTATTGCCATTGATGTCAACTTGACATAATATGTATGGTCATGGACATACTGCTAAAGACTTCAAAGAACTGATGAATCAGAGGCTATGATATCAGCAATGCATATAAGTCAAGTATTCACAAAGTGACTTTATACACCGACGGAGTGCACACCGACAAACAAATTAAAAGAGAAAAGTCACAGTGTTTCCCGATGAGCAAAGCACAGTGTAACCCGACAGATAGAATTATAGTGTTGCCTGACGAATGGAGATCCTGAAGACATATGAAGTCACACCGATAGAACAATCAGTTATTACCAATGACTAACTAAAGTATTGATCGACAGAATAGAGAGTTCAGAAATGACAAAATTCTTAGATGTCAAGAGCTAAAAATAGACTTAGCTGATACTTATCATTGTTTTAACCAACAAGATAAAGCTAGAGATAAGTAAAGGATTTAAAGCTGCTTTGTCTAGTTGGCAAGAAGATCTCTACAAGATAAAACTAGAGTTTTTCTTTAAATCTTATTCGCGAGAATTGTGGATCATGCCAAGATCAAGAAAGCCAAGAAACGTTGAAATCATGTCTATAAAGAGACAACCTAATTAATTACGAAGATGGTGAGGGGAGTGACAAGAGAATAGATCCTGAAGAGATTCTAAAGGAGAAGAAAGTCTTCACCTAGACCTGATCAATCAAGCTGAGGAAAGAGCTAAATTCTATATACACCAAAGAACAAAGATACAACATCACAGAGCAGAACAGTGTGGAGCAAAGGTATTGAATTGCTAATATTGATCATAAAGGTAATGTACTTACAATAGATCTAAACATTTGCAATTCATGTTGTATATATGAACATATCAATTTACTATTTTAGTTTAACCATTGAAGCATCAAGTCTCTTAACCGAGTAGGACTTAAAAGTCTTTTTTAATTGAGATAAATCCCAAGGTGTATCAAAAAGTTTGATCATACAAAGTAGCATTGGATATGCCCGATACCTATTGACAAGCCAAGTGAGTGTTTGATCAAGGATGGTAGCATTAGATGCCAAATACTAAGTGACAAACTATCTTTTAAATCCTCTAACAAGGTCACACCTAACAGTGTGTTTTTAACCTTTAACAGGGTTGGCTCTTAATCGAGCTCACTTCAGAAGAGTGAAAATTTGGGGTACCGGTCCTAGTGGTTTTTCCCTTAACAGGGTTTCCATGTTAAAAATATGTGTTATGTGTCTATGAGTCTATGATTCATTACTTTATTGTTTTACATTTCACTTAAGTAAATCTAGATTGACAAGTATACACTAGTTATTTACTATGTTTCGGTAAATAGAAAGACTGCTTATTGGTAAACATACAGAAGAAGGTTTTACAAAGCATTTCAACAAGTAGAAATTTGATATAAGTATTTAAAGGCATTCATATTGTAGGACTGAAGATAACTAGAGGTATAATTTGTGGTACTAAGTTTGAAGGTTTGATTTAAGGATTAATTTTTGAGGCCACTGATTCACCCCCTCCCCCTCTCAGTTATTACTAATAATTGGTATCAGAGCTTGTGTGCTTAAAAAGGGAGTTTAATAGCTCAAGCTAAAGATCACAAGATGAATAGACAAGATGTGCCCAAGTTGAACAAAGACAACTTTGCTTCATGGAAAAGCAGAATAAGACTCCACTTATCAGGTATTGGAATTGATACATTACTCAATACTTAGATACCGAATATGTGTTTCCCACAGGAGCACCCATAGTTGAAAAAATGAGAGAGAAGCATGAGCACAACTGCATGATAATAGAGCTTGCTTCCTCACTCTCCAATTCTAAATTTGAAGATGTCAAAGTATGCACAACTGCAAAGCAGATGTGTGACAAATTGAAGCTTGTACATGGTGGTGATAAAAATGTTCTGAGATCCAAGGCAGAAAGCCTTAGAGTAAAGTTTAATGATCTCAGAATGAAAGAAGGTGAAAAAATCACACAGTATATCAAAAGAATCAAAGAGGTAGTCAATGCTATTCGAGGAGTTGGAGGTGTACTAGATGAAGATACAATGGTAAGTAAAATTCTAAGAACCTTACTGCCTATTTATGCTATTAGAGTATCTACCATACAAGAAATGAGAGCAGTAGCAAATAGCAATGTTACTCTAGATAGTTTGATTGGAAGACTAATTTTATTTGAGATGAATAACTTTGATAATAGTGTCTTACCAAACATAGAGTCTGCATTCGAATCTTCTTTGAGAATAAGTAAAACAAGTCATAAACACACTATGAGAAAAGATAGTGATAGTGAAAGTGAAGAAGAAGATCTTGATGAAATTGAAGCACTTATGGCTAGAAGAATGCAGAGAGGCAAAGGTAAATACAAAGGTAAATTACCACTTGTGTGTTTTAATTGTAAAGAGATTGGAGACTTTGCTACAAGATGTCCTAACAGAAGAAAAGATGATAGAAGTAATGACAGGTCATTTGAAAAGAAGTTTGACAGAGGTGATTACAGAAGAAACCAAAAATTAGAAAGAAGAGATACTCGAGACTACAAGGACAAAGGAAAGAAGGCTGGTTACCTAGCTAAATGCAAAGATGAAGATACATACACTGAATCTGATGATGAAATCGAGATGGTGTTTGTGGTAGTAAAAGATGATTCAGATGATGATGAAGAAAGGTATGTAGAAATTGCACTCATATCTAAAGTTAGTAAAAATGATGTCTGGATCATAGATAGTGGCTGCACTCACCATATGACCGGTAAACAAAATTTTGAGAATTTTGAATACTATAATGGTGGTTCAGTAAGAATGGGTAATGACACACCTTGTCCAGTTGAAGGTAAAGGAACTATAATGTTGAATAACCTGATAAAATGTGAAAATGCTTATTGGGTGAAAGGATTAAATTATAATCTATTGAGTATTTCTCAGTTGAATAATTTAGGTCACAGAGTAGCATTTGGGAATAAGAAGGAAAAGATCTTCAATAAATCAGGAAGTCTGATTGGTACCGGTGAGCAAGCAAAAGGTAACTTATTCTATCTAAATGATACTGAAACCACTTTCTTAATGGCTAGAAATGAAGACATATGGCTATGGCACAAAATATTGTGTCATGTAAACTTTGACAACATGATAAAGTAAAAAAAGAAATGTAAGAGGCTTATCGATGATGATTAAGCCAGACAATATCATGTGAAAAAATTGTCAAAAAGGTAAGATGACAAAGTCCAGTTTCAAAAGCAAAACCCATACATCTGATGTCATTCTAGAATTAGTCCATATTGATCTATGTGGACCCATGAGGACAAAGAGTTACTATGGTGATATATATTTTATTCTCTTTGCTGATGATTACTCTAGGGTGATGACAGTTATGTTTCTAAAAGATAAATCTGAAGCATTCAAGATGTTTAAATGGTACAAAGCAATGGTTGAAAAACAAAGTGGTAAAGAGTTGAAATGCTTAAGATCAGATAGAGGATAGGAATTTATTTTAGATGAATTCACTAAATTTTGTAATGAGCATGGAATCAAAAGATAGGTCTCTACACCGAGAACACCACATAAAAATGGAATTGTTGAAAGAAGGAATAGATCCATTGTTGATTGTGCAAGGACACTAATGATAGACAAAGGCATCACCCAAATCTTCTAGAGGGAAGTTGTCAGTACTGCTATTTACACATTGAATAGAGTACAATTGAAGAAAGACACCAAGAAGACATTTTATGAGCTATGGTATGGTTACACACCCAATATAGATGAATTTGCAGAGAAGAATGAAAAGGAAAGCACAAAAGAACCAGAGGACTACAATAGTTTTGTTTATAATGAAGAACCTGACACTCTACCTGAGAAATAATGTATAGCTCTCAAGCAACAGATTATTGCACCCAAGCATCAGGCTGCAAATACTGACAATCGGGATATCGCTCAAGATGATGTACCAAGTGATGGAGATCAGCATGGACACAATGATGATCAAGTTGATAGACAAATAATTGAACCTAGACTTGCCAGATATTTTAGAAGGAACCATCCACAGAACTAGATGATAGGAGACAAGATGCCTGGTATGAGAACCAGAAGTAAGTCTCTAAACACAAGATGTCTTATTTGTGATTATGAGCCAAAATTTGTCAATGTTGCACTTGATAATAATAAATGGATTAGTTCTATGAATGAGGAAATTGAGCACATTGAGAAAAAAAAGACATGAACACTTGTACTAAGACCAGATGACAAGAATGTCATCGATACAAAATAGATATTCAGAAATAAACTGAATGAGAATGGAGAAATCACCAGAAATAAAGCAAGACTAGTATGCAAGGGGTATGGACAAGAAGAAGGGATTGACTATGGAGAAACCTTTGCACCCATTTATAGGCTAGAAGGAGTGATAATATTACTTGATTATGTTGCATGTAAAGGATTCAAGGTATACCAAATGGATGTCAAGTCTGCATTCCTAAATGGAATACTTGAACAAGAGGTATACATTGAGAAACCAAAAGGGTTTGTTGATCCAGATAATATGAATATGGTTTGTAGACTAGACAAAGCCTTGTATGGATTGAAACAAGCACCCCGAGCCTGGCATGAAAGACTTCATTCCTATCTCATAAGTATTGGATTTGTAAGGACTAGTGAAAACAGTAATCTTTATTAGACATTTTGATAGTTGAGATATTTGTTGATGACATCATATTTGGAGGCAATGATATGCTATGCAAATAATTTGCAAATGAAATGAGAAAAGTGTTTGAGATGTCTATGTTTGGAGAGATAAAGTTCTTTCTTGGTCTACAGATCATGCAACAAGATGAAGGTATTTTCATTACTCAATCCAAATACATCAAGGAAGTGTTGAGAATATTCAAGATGGAACATTCCAAAAAAGTAGGAACACCAATGGCAACTGGATGTAAGCTGACAAATGAGGACAAGTCATCAGAGGTAAATCATACTTTGTACAGATAAACGATTGGAAAAATCATGTATATTGTACATACTAGACCAGATATTGCACATGCAGTAGGAATAGTGGCAATATTTTCTGTAAACCCCAAGGAATCACATATGACTACTATAAAAATAATCCTAAGATATCTGAAGAATAGCAAGGAATATGGCTTATGGTATAGAAGAGAAGGAAAATTTGAACTTAAGATCTTTACCGACGCTGATTGGGCTAGAAATATTGATGAATGAAAGAGCACAACTGGAGGAGCATTCTTTATGGGTGACAGACTTGTCATATGGATCAGCAAGAAGCAAGGATGCATCTCTCAATCTACTACAGAAGCAGAGTATGTTTTTGCTATTGCAAACTACTCAAATATTGCATGGCTCAAATAGTTACTAGAAGGTATGCGTATGAAAATTCTTGAACCAATAATTATCTATTTTGATAATACCAATGCAATAAAAATTTTCAAGAATCCAGTCATGCATGCTAAAACAAAGCATATTGCCATCAAGTATCATTATTTGAGAGAACAAGTTCAAGAAAAGGAAGTGGTACTTGAGTATGTACAATCAAAGGAACAACTAGCCAATATCTTCACCAAGCCACAGCCCAAGGATGCATTTGAGTACTTGAGAAAAAGACTAGGGGTCATACCCTTGTCTACTGGTCAGTAAAATGACTAGAAGGTTGCATAAGCCTACATATTATCATAATATCACTCATGTTTATGCAAGAAGAGAGATGGAATTTAAAGATAAATCTATACACGGCAAGGTATTTATCTACTCCGAGCACCAAAGTTATTGTATTGCTGATGGATTGGGAAATTTAAGGAGTATATTATGGATAGAAAGGATTTGTTTGGCATTACTGTCAAAAATATTTGTTTGGCACTGCTATCAAAGGGGGAAATTATATCCATTATCACCTCAGGGAGAGATTATATCCCTCAAGGAGAGTTTATATCCATCACATTATCCAAAGGGAGAGATGTAACCAGAAAGGGAGAGTACATACAAAGGGAAAGAATTGCTGACAAAAAACATCAAATAAAAGAGAACAGTGAAAGGGGGAGAGTTTGACACAGGAGAAGAACACATCACATCAAAGAAAGAAATATTCTACATCTATCCAATAAAGGGATTGAAGATAGAGAGAAAGATGCAATAATCAAATCTAAGCTATAAGAGCTTATCGAGGACCAGATATTTGTATCGATTATAGTACATAAAATTGGTAGTTTGATGAACTTCAACTGTTATATTTCATATTGTATTAGTAATAATATAGTGTGATAATGTAGTATGTTTCCATCAATGCCAAAGGGAGAGATTAATGAACTATAACTGATTGAATATTTGGAGATATTAAGTTGATGATCACAGTGACTTAAGAAAGTTAATGCAAGACATTAAATCAATTAATGTATTATATTGTCATTGATGTCAACCTGATATAATCTATATGGTCATGGAAATACTGCTAAATACTTCAAAGAACTAATGAATCAAAGGTTGTGATATCATTAATGCATATAAGTCAAGTATTCACAGAGTGACTATATACACCGACGAAGTGCACAATGATGGACAGAGTAAAAGAGCAAAGTCACAATGTTGCCCGATGAGAAAATGCACAACATTACCGACGAGAAAAGTCACAGTGTTTCCCGATGAGAAAAACACAGTGTAACTCGATGGACAAAATTACAGTGTTGCTTGACGGACGGAGATCCCGAAGACATCTAAAGTCACACCGATGGAATAATCAGTTATCATCGATGACTAACTGAAGTATTGACCAACAGAACAAAGAGTTCAGAAATGACAAAATGCTAAGTTGTCAAGAGCTAAAAATAGACTTAGGTGATACTTATCATTGTTTTAATCGACAACTAGAGTTTTTATTTAAATCTTATTGGCAAGAATTATGGATCACACCAAGATCAAGAAAGCTAAGAAATGGTGAAATCATGTCTATAAAGAGACAACCTAATTCATTACAAAGGTGGTGAAGGGGAGTGACAAGAGAATAGATGCTGAAGAAATTCTGAAGGAGAAGAAAGTCTTCATTCAGACCTAATCAATCA
Organism: Thuja plicata; assembly: GCA_018584345.1. Classification (NCBI taxonomy): domain Eukaryota; kingdom Viridiplantae; phylum Streptophyta; class Pinopsida; order Cupressales; family Cupressaceae; genus Thuja; species Thuja plicata. The sequence goes on from MU227355.1 coordinate 1,992,467, forward strand.
AGCTGAGGAAAGAGCTAAATTTTGTAGACACTGATGAATAGAGATATAGCATCACAGAGAAGAACAGCGTGGAGAAAATGTATTGAATTGATAATAGTGATCAGAAAGGTAATGTACTTACAATAGATCTGAAAATCTACAATTCAAGTTGTATAAGTGAATAGATCAATTTACTGTTTCAGTTTAACCATTGAAGCATTAAGTCTCTTAACCAAGCAGGACTTAAAAGTCTTTTGTAATTGTGATACATCCCAAGGAGTATCAAAAAGTTTGATGATACAAAGTAGCATTGGATATGCCCGATACCTATTGGTAGGCCAAGTGAGTGTTTGATCAAGGATAGTAGCATTAGATGCCAGATAGTAAGTGAAAAACTATCTTTTAAATCCTCTAACAAGGTCACACCTAACATTGTGTTTGTAACCTTTAACAGGGTTGGCTCTTAACCGTGCTCACTTCAAAAGAGTGAAAATTTGGGGTACCGGTCCCAGTGTTTTTTCCCTTAACAAGGTTTCCACGTTAAAAATATATGTGTTATGTGTCTATGAGTCATTACTTTATTGTTTTGCATTTCACTTAAGTAAATCTAGATTGATCGGTATACACTAGTTATTTATTGTGTTTCGGTAAATAGAAATACTGCTTATCAGTAAACATACAGAAGAAGGTTTTACAAAGAATTTCGACAAGTAGAAATTTGATATAAGTATTTAAAGGCATTCATCTTATAGGAATGAAGATAAATAGAGGTATAATTTATGGTACTAAGTTTGAAGGGTTGATTTAAGGATTAATTTTTGAGGCCACTGACTTACCCCCCCCCCCCCCCCCCCCCACCCCTCTCAGTTATTACTAACAATGTAGTCTCACAAGAAAGATTCAAGCACCACCACTCTACACACACTCAAGCACGTTCAAGGAATGATGTAAAAATTCCAAGAACAAAACTGACTACATCTTTCGAGGCTTTGGCCTACAAGGAAGCATATTGATTATAGTGAATTGGAAGGGTTGGCGTAAAACCTATCCTCACTTGGGTCGTCCTAGGAGATTTTTTCCTCAACCGGAAGGCCCTCTAATATTTTGAAATTAAATACAAAGAATTGGCGACTTAGGAGTCTAGATTTCAGATTCTTCATAAAAATAAGAATGTACTCTCCTATTCCATGCCATTTTGTCCCACAAGCACACCAAACACATTCATTTTCATCAAAATTTATAACTCAAAACTCAATCCCCCATGATGAGTCTTTGATTTTTCCAACTTGGGAAAAAAGAGCATATCATCTAGTTGGACTAAGTAATGTGTTTACATTTTAGTTTTAAATTCCTATTGTAAGAAATAACAAAGCATATGAAAGTAAATTTTGTCTTGTTCAATTTCCCCAATTTAAGATGATTTACTTGTTCAATTACTTTCCCAAAATTAGACAATTTGAGCTATGTTCATTTTCCCACAAATTTATTGATTTGCTTGTTCAATTACTATCCCAAAATTAGAAAATTCGCTGGTTCAATTTCCCACAAACTTAATGAATAGCTTGTTCAATTACTCTCAAACTTTAGACAATTTGTTTGCTTTTTTCAATTCCTCAAATTCTCATCAAGTTTTAAATTGAATTTTGAGTTTCTGATTTTCCTTAAAGGAAAAGAGCATAATCCTCTGGTCAATTTATCAAATGATGGAAAATGTTCTTAATTGTGAAAGCTTAGCAAAATAGAAGTCAAGTTGAGCGATTTGGGAACCTGTAACCCACAAGTTAGTAATTTCTTTCCAACTTTTTCACAAGCATTCTTTGATAGCAACCTGCAAACAAATATTAGGTTGTTCAAAACACAAAAATAGGCATGGTTAGAAGATTAGTGGTTAGACTTTAAAATTTTCAATTCAACCAACCAAATGTGAAAACCTTTATGAGATGCAATCCTAGAATTACTGGATGCGATTACCTTTCCTGAATGTGAGCTTTTTCACTAAATACGATACAGGATTTACTTGATGTGAGCTTTCCATGGATGTGATTCAGGATCTACTAGATGTGATGTTGGAAATCCAGGATGCGATGATATTTCCTGAATGTGATGATCTTTCCTAAATGTGAACTTTGGCAACTAAAGGCGACTCTGGACCTGAAAATAGAGAACACAAATAAGCCAAAAAGAAGTTAAAAATGAGGAGAAATAGTGAGATAAACATGAAATAACAAAGGAAAAACACATATACATCACTAAAATTGACATATTAGTCCCTATCTAAGAAGAGTATGAAATATGTTATAATTTGCCCTCAGATTATTCATAAATAAGTAACACATTCATGCTTAGAATGGAAGATTTAAAGAATGCAAGCTAAATGCTCAAACAAAGTTCATTTTAGGTGCTCCAAATGAAAGATTATGTAATTACTATGAAAACATGAACTAAGAATGCACTTAGAATGTTAGAAATTAGAGAAACATAAGATTACTTTAAAAATCTAAAGATTAAGGGCCCATTGAGCTCAAAATTCATTCCTTTTATAGAATAATTTGAGGAATAAGAGGTCAGGATTGAGTTGTGAAGAGAGGTGGAGATTGAATCCTTGGTGATCCATGTGAGGTGATCCAAGTGATTTAACTCTCATTGGCTAATGGATTGACTTTCCATTTTGCAAGTGAGGAGTTGTAATTAGGGCATTTATTTAATTCCTTTTAATTAATTACCTTAGCCATATTGTATTTAGTTCTTTTGATTTAATTGATTTTATTTGATTTAATTGGCTAAGGTAAGTAATATAAATTAGTGATGAGATCACTTTGAAATTAAATTTGATTTAGATGAATTATGCCAATTAATTGAAGAATTGTCTTGACATAATTAGGGGTATGATCACACTTAGGGAAAATAGGGTCTCTAGTCAGAGTAGACCAAATTAGGGTGGTTATAGTTACAGGTCTCCAACCGAAAGGGTATGGAACAGACCTCTTTTTATTGATTTGAAGTGTTCAGAGTGCAATTCAAAATGTTGTTGCAATGATTCCAAGATTAAAGTGTGTCTTTTGAATTGAAGTCGGATAGAGAAAGGCTTATCTCTACGGCTAAAACTTGTTGATGTTTAATTGTGATCTCTTAGTTCAAAGGACTTGGAATCCTTGATGGAAAACCTTGAAATATTGATCTTAAGGTTGTTTTGATGACACTTGTAACATGAAACTTGAATTTAATAAATAAAATAAACAAGCATAGAACTCACTCCCATCAATAGTCCTAAGATATAACACTGAGTGTATGTTCTCGAATGTTTTCACGGATCTTGCACAGAAAGAGATTCGATAAAATATACCTAAGGTTAGTTTGGTTAAACATGGCTAACAAGGTGGCTTACTACTTAACCGGGTTCTAGTAAGGATTTCATTCAAAGAGCTTTCTTTTACCTCTCTTTCGAGAGATTCCCACCAACCCTAGGGAGGTTTTGTGCATCCCATGAGGACTAATAGAGGAAGGTTATTGCATGCTCTTTTTCACCCCATTAAGGATGAAGGCATTTTATTTTAGAGTGGGTTTGATTACCATGGTTGAAGCACTTGTATCCCACTTTGGGCTTTCCCTCTCACTGTCCTCATTAATGCAAGCTTGGGAGGTATGCTAAGGCTCAAACTAAACTACCTATATCATTATCAAAATCATGTGACAATGGGGCATATTAGCTGGCTACTCGAGAAGGAGATCATCTCTTGGGCTATATCAATAGCATGCACCTGAAAAGGTTCTATACCTGATATGCCAAGGTCAAGTGTACATATCTTAAAGATCCTGAAAAATTACAAAAAATATATAAAAAAAATATAAAAGTTACCTTGGTGAAAACTTGGAAAACAGGGGCCTTGGTGACAACAAAAAAATTGAAAAAATAGAAAAAATTAAAGAGAAAGACAATTTCCCTTTGGTGAAAACATGGCAAGAAAGTACTATTGGGTAGGTACCTTGGTGAAAACCTAGCAAACAAGCACCAAATGTTGAAATATAGATTCGTCGTCAATGAACTCTAATGATTAGCTGACAATTATTGAGTGTCTATCACTAAGAATGCCAACAAAAAATCCCAATAAGCATAATCTTCTTGAGCATTTATGCCTATCCTTAGTCTATACTAGTTCACCAGACTGGGAGCAATGTTAATGTCCTGAAAAAAACCTAAAAATTGTATAAAGTCCAGAAAAAATCCTAAAAAGAGTATAAAGTCCTGAAAAAATCCTAAAAAGAGCATAAAGTCCTGAAAAAAATCCAAAACATCAGAAAACGTCCTAAAATAACCAACCAAAAAAAAAAACATCAAAATCCTTCAATAAAATCATTTATGTTATGACAAGAAGAAAGCGATGATCAAGCATCAATCCAAATCAAAACACTAAGCTTCATAAATTGTCAATGAACTTGCACAACCTATCTTTATCAACAATCTGATCTGTCATCAATCGATCAAAAAACAATCAAATCAATCAATCAATTTTCTTATATAGTGATGGATACACTCAAAATCAAACAAATCAGTCTTATACGGGTAGTCCATTCCTGAAACTAGGTATATCAAAAATCTGATCAAATAACAAATCAAATCAATCAATAAATTGTCTTATACAGTGATGGATACACTCGAAACCAAACAGATCAGTCGTTTACCAAAATGTATAAGCCTAATTCTACACAATAAATCAAAAAAGTACTATGAATGAGCCTAATATCAACAAAATAACAAGCATCATATTTAGAAATAAATAAGCAAAATAATACAAACTGAGTGACGCTTGAAGCTTTTGTTGCTTCTCTCTTCTCCTTATGAAATGTTTTTTTGATGGTGCTCAAAATTGATCCTGACAATGCTTATGACTTGGGAGATTTGACAATATTGATAAAATTATTGATGCATTGATCACAATTGGCTTCAAAAATCTGAATAAAGATTGTGCTCTTAAAATCTTGATTATACTCTCAAAAATCATGATCTTGATTCAACCTCCTTTCAAATGAGAAAGAAGAAGGTTTATATAGAGATTTCAGACTGATCGACGGTTGAGATTGATTTGGTGAAAGAAGATTGAAAGGACAAGATAGTTAGAGATGGATTGAAGATGAAGAAACTCCTATTTTGAGGAGAGAAAAAAAGAAGATAATATAAATCAATTTGGAGAAAATCAGTTTCCAGAAAGTAATTGATTTTTTTATTAAAAGAATGAATTTCAATTTTCTAATTTTCAGGATAATTAAATGATTTTATTGATTTAAAGCTCTTTTTTTATTTTTAGATTTCTTTTATTGATTAAAGCTCTTTTTTTATTTTTAGAATTCTTTTATTGGTTAAAGCTCTTTTTTATTTTCAAAATTCTTAATTCCTCATGAAATTATTTTTCTCTGATTTTTGGAAGTTTTTAGAATTAAAATTGAATTAAAAATTTAATTTGGAAGAAAGTGGACTTAATTCTAAATTAAATGAAATTACATAGAAATTAGTCAAAAAATGAAATTAAATTAATTTTGGGTTATCAATTTAATTGAGAAGAAATAATTAGCTAATTTAAATATGTATTGATAATTATTTAAACTATGGGAATTTTAGAAATTGAATTTAATTAATTAATAAAGACTACACTCAATGGTTTCTTAAATATCAGTTAATTGATATAATGACAACCAATGGCTTATTTACATGGAGTAATAGGAGAGAAGGATTTAGTCATATAGATGAAAGATTGGATCATTTTATTTTTAAAGGAGATTTAGGCTCCTTCAACCATAGTTTGCACGCTAAAATTCTTACTTATGCAGGTTCTGATCACTTCCCGGTTTGATTAAATATTGCTGAAGAAATAAAACTCTCTAGGAACCCATTTAAATTTGAATCTATGTGGTTTCAAGATAATAACTTCATTCAACTATTGGAACAACGGTGGAATCAAATACATGTATCAGGATCTAAAATGTTCTGCTTTGTGTCAAAACTTAAAACAATCAAGCATAAGATTTTAAATTGGAACATCGAATGTTTTGATAATATCTTTGACAAAAAATTTAAAATTGAAAAAGAAATAGAGGCTTTAAATATTGAAGTAATAAAAAATGGAATGAATAATAATAGTTTCCTCAAAGAAAAAGAACTCATGGCTCAACACTCTGAAATTTTGTTGAAAGAAGAAATATATTGGAGACAAAAATCCAGGGAAATATGGTTAAAAGAAGGAGATAATAACACAATATTCTTTCATAATAGCACCAAGAACAGGAGGAATATTATCGTATTACTAAAATCGAAGACTCTAATGGTCAAATAATTGATAACCCAACACAGATATCATCTGAATTTGTAAGATATTATTAAGATCTACTGAATAACCATGATTATTCAGATTTATCATCTCAAAATGAATTGTTATCCTCTATTCCCAAAATTATTTGAAATGATGAAAACGAATGGATAAACAGTAAATTCACTTACGAAGAAGTTAAAAATTCCCTTTTTCAGATGAATCACGACAAATTTCTAGGGCCTGATGGCTTCTAAGCTGGTTTTTTTTTCAAAAATGCTAGCATTTCCTAGGCAATGATATTTGGAAAGCAATGCAGGCTACTAGGAATTATGATTCTTTATTAACAGAGCTTAACAATACCTTCCTTTCTCTTATACCTAAAAAAGAATATTATGAGGAATTAGGGGACTTTCGCCCAATTGCACTATGTAATACAATTTATAAAATTATCTCAAAAACATTAGCAAATAGGTTTAAAAAGATCCTTCATGGCATTATTTCTAAAGAACAAACAGGGTTTGTTCCAAAAAGATCCATTTTCGATGGGATCATTATTGCCCAAGAAATTATCCACTCAGCCCAATCAAATAAGGAACCATGCATGCTGATAGAACTAGACATTCAAAAAGCATATGATAAAGTTGATTGGAATTTTCTATATAAATGTATGGAAGCCTTTGGTTTTTCTAGGAGATGGATTAACCTCATCTTTAATTGTATTTCTACTCCAAAAATATCCCTTCTCATTAATGGGTCTCCAGAGGGTTTCTTTGATATTTCTAGGGGCATTAGACAAGGGGATCCTATTTCTCCTTTTCTCTTTGTAATTATGATTAAACCTCTAGGTAGATCCATCACAAAAGCTCATCAGGAGGGAAAAATCACTGGAGTCAAGGTTACTGTTAATGTTCCGAATATAACACATCAACAATTTGCTGACGATACAATCCATCCTTGAACTAGTTCCAAGAAAGAAGCTAAAGAATTCAAAGATATTTTAGCAGTATATATGAAAGCTTCAGGTCAAAGAGTAAGCCTGAATAAATTAGAAGCCTTCTTTTTAAACACCCCTTGGCCAAAGCTAGACAAATTTGCAATATTCTAGGTTTTTCCATAGGTAACTTCCCTTGTAAATATTTAGGAATTATGATTGATAAAGGAGTGTGTTGCACAAGACTATGGGATACAATTGCTTCTAAAATTTAGAATAAAAAAGATTCTTGGAAAGGTAAATGGTTCACCAAAGTAGGCAGAGCAACTATGATCAAATATGTCCTATCTGTCATTCCAATTTACCAATTATCCATTCTCCCCTTACCCATCAACATTAATACTGAAATAGACAAACGTCTTAGAGATTTCTTCTGGTAGGGAACCTTGGAGAATAAAAAGTTAGCTTTAATTAAGTGGGAAAATATTTATAATCCTACTTCTATGGGTGGTCTGGGAATTAAAAACCTTCAGTGGCAAATAAGGCTTTAGGAGATAAGCTAGTGTGGGGTCTATTACAAGAACCCAATAGCAAATGAGCTTCCATTTTTCTCAAGAAATATGTAGTGGAGGCTAATCCTATTAATATCTTCAGGGCTAAGAATTAGGCCAAAGGATCTCAAATATTGAATTTTATAATAGAAAACAAAGAGATAATTAATAAGGGAGTCATGGGATAATGGTGATGGCAAAGATGCTCAATTTTGGGAAGATTCATGTGGAGGATTTTCCCCAATGGATAAATAGGAATTTCTCAGGACATAAAGGACATACTAAAAGGTACATGGGGTAATAAGGTAATAGACTACATTTCTATGGAATGTGGAGAAAATAATAACAGGACATGTTGGAGAGATAGAAACAATGTCCTTGTGATTAGAGCAGTCTTTTGAATCCTTAGGAGAGAGTTCCTAATCAATAATGATAGATACATAGTTAATATAGAAATACCATCTATGTTCATAGCTACGGCACTACAAGTTGAGTCAGTTAAGGAAGCTATTGGAAGATTATGTACTTGCCTTTTCAAAAAGAATTTTTTAGGATATCTAAACAAAGTAATGCAAAATATTAATAGAAATTTAATGATTACTAGGCCATGCTTTTATGACATGCCTTCTATAGAAGGAAGGAATAGACCCTCCACTCTGATCTTGATTGCTGAGGATTGGACATCCTTCACGACTAGAACCCCTATTATTTTAAAAAATATGGACTTCTTGATGTACTTCTTGTTAGAGTAGTCGAGTATTGCTAATAATTAAATCAGTTAATTATTAGTTTATCTACTCTTTGCTTAAGTTAGACTTAGGAAGTTTCTATTTTCTAGAAGTTTCCCCTTTTAGGGTTTTGGTATCCTTTATAAGGATTCACCGCCTTTTATTTCTTAAGGAGAAGGAGATTGTATTGTAACTTCATTAGTCTTAATAGAAGATTATTTCTTGCAACATGCTTTTTAAGTCTCTGGCCTATCGGCCGCCATAGCTTTCTCTCTTCTGTCTTCATTCTTGTAGCAGTCTTTGCATGCAGGTGTTCTTGGGAAGATTTGCAGTTCAGCAAATCTAACATGGTATCAGAGCCTTCCTGCAGCCGTCTGTTCGAGTTTCGTTGAAGCATTCGAGGGTTTGCACTTTGCTAGGCTTTTTCTGGCTTCTTTGTGTGGATTTACGGGGGACCTTTGTTTCTGGTCACTTTGGGCCCAAACGGACACTACCATTGCGTCCAGAAGGCCCAAAAACCCTAGAATCCATATAAGGTTTGTCTATTTTGGACACCGGGGCATTTGGAGAATTTTTTCGACCTCTTAAGGGTCGTACGGGCACGTTGTACGAGGAAAAAAATAAAAAAAAAATTTGGTTTCAAGCATTTTTTCAACGCATGCAGTGCTGTTTATTATGCGCCGTCGGGGCGCCACCGCCGCACCACCGCAACCCGGCCCCCGGCTGCGCCTTTACCGCTGCCACCGCCTCCGCTACCGCTCGGCGGCCCCTCTGCCGCGCTCCACCATCACCGCCCCTGCGGCCCCTCCAGCCCCACCGCCCCCGCGGCCCCGCCACCCCAGCGCCCTCCGCTCACCTGCGGACCCCTGCGCAGTCGGTCCGAACCGCTCCGCCCGGCGCCCACCGCTTCCCTGGTGGCGCCTTTCTTAAAACAGGCGGCGACTTTTTCCATAGCCCCCGCGGGCTTATGCGCTCTACAGCAGGTCATATGAGGGTCTGGGGGCTTCGGCCTAGCCCCCTGAGCACGCATGCGCCCAGGGGCTGGACTTTTTTTAGCCCCAGGGGCTTATTTTTTTTCTCTGAGGCCCTTTTTGACCCTACCTGTCTGTTTTCGCTCTACAAGGAGCATACAGGGGTCTTTTTCTGACTTCCATATACCGTCAGAAAGTTCTTTCCGAGCTCTTTCTGATGATAGAGGTTAGGGTTTTTGGTTCCACCATTTCAATAGTGTTTTTTACTGTTGAAGTCTGATATCTCTTTTTGCCTTCCGGGAGTCATATCTGGCTCATCCGAACTCCGTTTTTGGAAAATGAGATATCGTCGGAAAGCTGGTTCAGTGTGCTATTCAGTGGAAGAGGTTATTTTTCCAGATTCTTCTCTGAGTTTTCACTCCTTCGCGTTTGGAATTTTATGCCCTCTAGTGGTGTGCTTGGTTCTATAGGTCCGGGGATCTCTTCTTCTGAGTTCATAGCTCACTCTTCTTTCTGACTTCTGAGCTTGCATGCTCTTCTGATGTGTTCTTTATTCTGTAAACGCACTGAGATAAAGTGCCTTCTTCTACTTTTCTAGGATCTTGTACACCTTGTTCAGTTTTTGTACTCGCACTGTGTTATAAAGTGCCATGGGGGGTTATGATGCATTTTCCTCTTTAGGCGCATCCACTTTTGTCAAGTGAGCGTACCTTCTATGAAATTAGCCCATGTTGTGTGTCTGTGACACCGCCCTTTATCCTGTGTGTGTGTTTCTGTTGCACTGTTGGTGTTCCTGGTTCTTCTTCTGCAGATGTTTCTGGCATTGCATTTCAGTGTTCCTGTCACCTCTCCCAGTTCAGCATTATGGGGGGGGTTCACCTGTTGGTTCTATTGCTTCCTGGCTCGATTGATCATCTCTTCAGACACTTGTCTTCTCTACCTGGTCATGCACTTCAGTGGGGGTTCCAGCAGTATCTTCTGAGAGAGTTTTCAGACATGCTTCGGAGATGCTTCTTGTTCTTTTCTTGTTCCTTTCTCTGGGACACTTTTTCCCTAGATTGAAGGCTCTGTTTCCTTCATCTAGTTTGCTTTATGTTTTGGGTACCTAATCAGGCCTAGTTGTCGGGACTCATCTTTCCTGCTTTCTGCAGTAGCTTAGCTTTTTTGCTTCTCCCTAAGTTACACTTAAGGGGGGGTGTTAGAGTAGTTGAGTATTGCTAATAATTAAATCAGTTAGTTATTAGTTTATCTACTCTTTGCTTAAGTTAGACTTAGGAAGTTTCTCTTTTCTAGAAGTTTCCCCTTTCAGGGTTTCGGTATCCTTTATAAGGATTCACCACCTTTTATTTCTTAAGGAGAAGGAGATTGTATTGTAATTTCATTAGTGTTAATAGAAGATTATTTCTTGCAACATGCTTTTTCAGTCTCTGGCCTATCGGCCGCCATAGCTTTCTCTCTTCTGTCTTCATTCTTGTAGCAGTCTTTGCATGCAGGTGTTCTTGGAAAGATTTGCAGTTTAGCAAATCTAACACTTCTTGCATATTAGGGAACCTTGAGAAGAAAATTGGTTTTATAATTACTGGCATGAGGATGAGGTAGGAATCATAGACAGGGATTTTTTCAGTGATTCAGATTCAGATGATCTAATTGATATATGGATAGAAGAAGGGGGAAACAAAAGAAGGAGAAATAATAATGAATCCCTTAGAAATGAAATCAGGAGGGAAGATATAGCTCAAAACACCCAAATATCTATTCTGACTGTGCCTTCACCAAATAACGAGAAAAATGAGATCAGACCTTAATGTGTAATCATTTGAACAAAAAATGTGCCTCTCTATTTGGAGGGCTACAGAATAATAAAGTTTCCCAAACAAGTGCTAGAACAAAAAACATGGATATCATATTGATGATTCCAATTTAAAGGTATATTAAAAGTTCAATTTCTTCTAATGGTGCATATTTGAGTCTCAAATTATTATACCTCAACAAGATTAAAATTTATCATCTATTATAAGCCTTCATGTTTTGTCCCTTGATCTGCATGATTTAATTACTCTGCAGTCTTCTTTAGAAGAGATACTCAATCATAGGATTCTCAATATGATGCTTAGGGTTTAATGGATTTAAATCATGATTCAACTTAAATTTGTTTTAAACTACCATCAAAAACCATAAATGTAGTGGATGGTCTATCACATTTAAAGATTCATAATGGATAAACTTGAATTCACCTTTTAGCTCATCGGTTTTCTTGACAAAAGATATGATATATGATATATTCACATTTTCTTGATAAAACATATCTAACGACAGAGTTGTTGTTTTAAAAATGAGAATTCATTCATTTGATGTTTGTTTTTCTCATCTACATTACTCTACTTAGCTAATGATTCCTAAAATGAAATTAGTTTAGCAGTAAATATGGAATGAAGAAGGTGATAAATGAAGGAGTCTCTAAGTATTGTTTTTTAGTAAGCTTTAATTTGATAAAGGTTTCTGAATCTATTCAAATTTCTTGAGTAATACTAGGTAATGACTAAAATTATGGAAGGGAAACGAGGATAGTTCTGCTTATACCCAAACAAAAATTTCATAGATAATATAAGAGATAACCAATAAATACTCTCAAAACTCTAAAATAAATAGAATCAAGACATATTACAGCATTCTTAAGTTACGAATGCAATAAGGCAATACAGACAAACAAGTATGCCACCTTATGGAAAAGGTTAGTTTATGTAGTCTTTAATAAGAAAGTATGGCCTATATGGTGATTCAAAAGGCATTGGAAGTTGTCTTCAATATAGAAACTATGATACTTTTTGAGTTAAGTACTATAGATTAGCTCTTTGGTGGGCATCAGATTAGCAACTTGATATTGGTTCAATCATTACAAACCAAGCATGAATAGAGGTCTACAAGGTAAGTATAGAAGTTCTAATATGATGAATTGAGTGGTTATGGTTATAAAATAGGTTAGCTAATAGAAAAGGTGATTATTAATTACTAATGGTGAATATCACGGTGAAAGTATCTACATCTAGAATCTCTTTCATTTAAATCATTGAACACCTTTTTTGAATATTCTCAAAATTATAACAATGATCTTGGCTGGAAGTTATTTTATTGCCGTGTAGAACAAGGAAAAGGAAGAATGACATACCTCAAGACTAAATTTTTTTCCCGATAGTTTAGTTCGTATAAAATCAAGCGAGAAGCATAAATCTCTATGGAAATCAACTATCAGTTGGCTATTGTATAATTGTATTGTTCTGCACGGTTGAACATTATGATCTATGTAATTTTGTAACTTTCTAAATTCATTTTGGGGCAAGACTAGAGGTTTTCTCTTCCCATCTCTTTCCTACCAGTGCCCCTAGTGAGCTGGGTTGTAAATAGGTTTATTATCAATAAAAAATTTGGCATAAGCCTTTTACCGATCAAAAAAAAAGATTGATTATTTAATTAATATTAAAAAATGATTAAGTGATGAAAAGATCAGGGTATAGAAGAATTAAGATGATTAATCAAAAAATTAAAGAACTATTTAATTAATAGAGGAATAGTTAGTAGTTAAATGTGAACTCGCAAGTCTTTCCATTTTTGGGTTTCTACAATTGTGTATAAGGGGTTTTTCCTCAATCAAAACCTAGTTGAGGAATCAACCTTTGAAATGAAATGGAATATGCTTGAAATGAAAGTATGTTGATATTAAATAGAAGCTAGATATGAATCATAAATTACCTTATAACATTATGGTGCAATGCTTCTTTCGATGTAGTGATAAGTGTTAATGCAATAGATTTGACTCCACACAAAAATGTAAAAGGAAATCATGAAAGACAAGACTTAGAAAATGGATATTGTATTTTTTCACAATGCTTAACGGAGAGAGAGAGAGAGAGAGAGAGAGAGAGAGAGAGTTGAATGTTTGGATCCGTGAATGCTTGAGTTATTGTGAATGGATACTTAATAAAATAACTTCTTCCTTGATGGTGGACTCCTTTACTTGGCCTTCAATGAAGGAAAGAAGATTGATCCATGGAGAAGATTGACTTGAGGAGATGCCTTGGAATGCTTGAGATATGCCTTAGAATGCTTGAGATGTAAATTTGTAGGAGAAATTTTGAATTATTATGTCCAAATGAGGAGAGATATAGGTTTGTAATAAACCTCTCACAATATTTCAGAGCTCAAAACTCGAAGAAACCTAACAAAATTTTAGATTTCCCACTTAACCGTTGAGACGAGGCCCCAATTTGAATTTTGGGGAAAACCTTAGGGTATAGGTTGGATGGGATGACCTATTCCCCCAAAAAATCCTCAAAATTTTCTTTGAGAATTAAGATTGCAGTGAGGATGTTGGAATGAAAAGCAGAGCAGAGCTAGAATATTGAAAATCAATGTGGGAGTCCATACATGCTAAAATGGGGCCTAATTGAGCATCTAATTATAGGTGCTTACAATTTAGGATGGTATACAAGAATATAAGGAGATTTTTCAATAACTCTCTTTGGAGTGATCCTATTAGGATAAAAGTACAAACCTATGTCACACTTTTATAAAGGAAAAGACTAACAACAAAATTATTCAACTTCAACGAAACAAAAGTGATATTTCTATTTGGAATTTGAAGATGATGTAAAATGATGAAATGTGTAAAAATGGATGAATTTTATGCCTATTATTTATTTATTTTAAAGGTGACCAAGAATTGATATATGTATAGTTAGAAAATGGAAGCACTTCCATTGTAGACGTGTTTAGCCTTCTGAGTAAGTTGTTTGGGGTCATGGCAAGTGCCTTGAATGGGTTCCTGATCTTGACATGGCTTCCCCCCTATTTTGTCCCTCTTTCCACTCCTATTTAGCCTGATTTCTGCATTCCAGACTACAGACTGGTGATTCTGGGCTTCAGGGTCATGGTTGACTTTTTAGGTCTATGTCAACCTCAACCCTGACCTAGGTCAGGGTCGACCTCAACCTTGACCTAGGGTTGCCAAATGTATTTTCTGCTTCTGGGTCGGCTGTTTCAGGTTTCGAAGTGTTGATTCCTAAATTATATTTAATATAGGTCCTCTCCTAGGGGTAAAGGCTTTAATGGGAATTTAATCCTCTTATGTAGGCCTCCTTAGAAGATTGTGCCCTAACTTCATATAAAAGGGAAGCTTTCTCTCTCATTTTCTCTAACAAGAACCATCGTCAAGTGAACAAAGTCTTCTAATTGTAATCAAGCATTCTCAAGATATCTTCAAGTGTCATTCAAGCAAGATTTCAAGCAAGCATTCTTCCATTCAAGCTTCCATTTTCATGAAGGAGATCCATTGGAGGCCATTGAAGGATTGAAGCTACATGGTGCCCTTTTGGTGATCTCTCCATCCATCTTCTTCCAAGCCTATTCCAAATTAAAGAACCCATTCAAGACTTGGTGTTGGAGATCTATAAGTAAGAGATTGAAGACATCCTGCCTTTCTACATTCCACATTTTGAGGCGTACTTATGGATTCAAGGATTCGAATCCACCACAAGGACTTTTACAAGCAAGGTGAATCTATGCATTTTCTTTGTTTACTTCTGCAATTTCAATTATATATTTGAGGTTAATTCCAAAACTGGGGTTTGACCAAGGCAAACCCCTCCCCCACAACAAACAATCTCCTTTTTCTTGCAGGTACAGGTTCAGGATTGTAGTTTTGAGACCAGATCTAGATACCCTTTTCGACAAACATTCAAGATCTGCGAACAGAGTCACTTTTGAATCTGTGCAGGTTAGGGTTGACATTATTGGGTCAGGTTTGACCTTTTTCATAAGACAACATCAGAACGGAAAAAGATTTTTGGGTTTTGTCCATCTCTGCGACCTAGGGAACTTTTAATTACCTTTGATGATGATGAAACAATTAAGGCTCCCAATGGTCCCCTTTATATCTATGCCAGGATTGCTAAGATACCTACTCGTGCTTGTCTAGTTGATCCCACATCTTTAATCAATGTCATTACTGAGGAAAATCTTTTTATGAAAGGCTTACAACATGATTTTTATGACTCATCTGATGCATGGATCTAAACTTGTAATGGCTTTCTTTATCCTGCACTTGGTTCTATTATTTTACCTGTTGAACTTTGTGGTAAGGTTATAGATACTACCTTCATCATTATCCCTACTTCTGATCAATTCCAAATCAAATTTGGTTTACCTTGGATAACTGCTATGCATGCTATTGCTTCTCCCATTCATAAATGTCTTAAGTTCATTCATAATGGCGAAGTCAAAATGATTAATCATGGTTTGTTTCAACCTTCTAGGCCTAGAGATTGTGATACTCTTGATTTTCTTTGGCCTTCATTACCTAACTCATGTCTGCCTCGCCCTGATCATCTTTTTCGTTCATATCAAGCTTACAAACATTGCAAAATTATTGAGTTAAGTATGCCTCAGATTGATTCCAACTCTGGTCTTTTGCCTACTCCTGCAATACCTCCTTTATCTATTTCTACTAATAAGATTGATCAAACTCCTACTCTTCCATTACAACCTATTGAGAATTGTATGCACCCTAAAATGGTCACCTAGACTTTGGGCCCCATTTATTATTTTATCATTTTATCAAATTTCTGAATCAATGCTTTGGAATATTTTCAATTCAAATCAATTTCCTTGATCAAATTGT
>MU227355.1:2023576-2037535 GCA_018584345.1 Thuja plicata
TTTTGGTGATCTCTCCATCCATCTTCTTCCAAGCCTATTCCAAATTCAAGAACCCATTCAAGACTTGGTGTTGGAGATCTATAAGCAAGAGATTGAAGACATCCTACCTTTCTAAATTCCACATTTTTAGGCGTACTTGTGGATTCAAGGATTCGAATCCGCTACGAGGACTTTTACAAGCAAGGTAAATTTATACATTTACTTTGTTTACTTCTACAAGTTCAATTATATATTTGAGGTTAATTCCAAAACCAGGGTTTGACCAAGGCAAAACCCTCCCCCACAACAAACAATCTCCTTTTTCTTGCAAGTACAGGTTCAGGATTGCAATTTTGAGACCAGATCTGGATATCCTTTTCGACAAACTTTCAGGATTCGTGAACAGAGTCACTTTCAGATCTGTTCAGGTCAAAGTCAATATTATTGGGTCAGGGTTGACATTTGTGGGTCAAGTTCAACCTTTTCCATAAGACGACATCGGAACAAAAAAATATTTTTGAGTTTTCTCCATCTCTGCGTTTCAGTTCGGGATCAACTGTCAAATTTTTCAAAAACTCAATACATACCTCAGAAAATAGCATTCTTTGATCTACAATATTTCAAGGTTAGTACATTCCTCCTATTTCTTCAATTACTATCATTTATCATTTCTATACATATAATTAACAGAATTTAAGGTATCTCCTTTGTTATTCTCCTTTCCAAATAGTTGATTCATTTGTGCATTAGCCCTTCCTTGGGGTTGATCAACTTGGATCTCCCATTTGTGCATTTGAGGGTAAAAAGGAACATCTTATCTTCTCCTTAATCACAATTTCAATACTTAATCAATACAATTCAATTAAGGTTAAGGAATTCAATACATCCTAGGAAACTTAAAGGACAATTTACACATAAATGCATTACATTACAAGATAATCAATCAACCCTTCTTAATACATTATATATTCTTAATAAACACATCTCTACTTCAATCCTCCCTTTTACATTAATATAACATTCCAATTTCATATCTTACATTTTAGTAACAACATCCATTTCATATGTTACAATATATTTTTTTATTTTTAAAGTCCATTTTTCAATTGCTGTAAAATACTGCAAATCGGGTGGTCTACCTCCCACCAATAAACTATATGTAAATAATATTGTTTTCCTCTAATTTTGATATATATTTGAGATGACATGTATAGCCAATGCAAAAAAAAAAGAAAGAACAGTTTTCTATGTATATTTTCTCCGTTATAACAATTTCAAGTAGAACTTACCCGAAATCGACAGTTTTTGTCTCCCACCTTATTTCCCCTATCAACTCTATACCAATCCCAAAAAAATTATACATTATTGAAGAACAATCTCTCCTCTAGTGTTCCATATAATTTTTTAATTTTTTTGATATGATTTACTATTTTTTTTTTCCAAATTAGTTTCTTCTCGAATGTTAATATACCTACTTGTAGTATTTTGTAATTTTAATATACTATTTCTAATCAAAATACTATAAAAATTATATGACCATATTCTTGACTTTGAGCTCTAGAAAAGGGTATTTTTGTTTTTTTAGTAAGTGCAGTTTTGATGGAGAAATTAGATATGAAAGTTAAAAGTTATCCAATTCTACAATTTTTGGTGATTTGGCAACCACATGGCATGCCACATAAGATGACTCGGCCAAGTATGATTCATTCAAGTAGGATTTGTTTGAATCCTTCTCGGTCGAAAACAGGTCGGTGTTGGCCAACCCGCGAGCGGTCACGTGGGTGAGCAACCGCTCGCTTTATCCTTATATATATGAGGAATAGTTTTTTTATTTTTAAAAAAAAAAAAATTTGAAAATCATCTATTCAATTTTATTCAAGCTCAAGGAGTACATGAAAGCAATTTTTTCTGAAGGAGGCAATTTTTTCCTTGAGTATCAAAGCTATTTTGGAAAGAAAATTTCAATACTTTGTATAATGGGGAATGAAAGGAATAGAGCAAAAAGTATGATCGAGTAAGGGATGAAAAATTGAAAGGTCATACAAAACCTAATCACGAAGAGCCTGTTGATGTTGAAGAAGAACATGTTGATGTTCAAGAACATGCAACTAAAGTAGGGGAACGAATTGGTAGTAGTCAAGGTAGAAATATTTCAACTGCCATGGAAAATTTGATGGAGATTAATTAGGATTCTCTTTTCAGTCAAATTTCATCTGAACACATGGTTCCTGAAAGCACATTAAATTGCATTGCAAAAACTTGTGGGAGGAATATTTTGAAAAGAAATATGTGGTTGGAAGAGCACAATTATTTTCCAAGTTATTCAGGAAAAGAGAAATGGCTCATGTTTTTGAGTTTTTGGGTGTTGATGATAGCAAAATCTCAGGAGGTCATGTAAAAGGAACAATAATTAAAAATTAGCAAGATGCATTGAACGTTATTAATAGAAAAAGTCGAGGAACTAATTTAAATATTGCATGTAGAACGTTGATGACTATAATTTCTAGTGAGAGGTTGTCACATAGAGGACAAGTTTAATAAATTTTAAAATTATTGAATGTATCTAGAAGAATTATTCAAAGATATATTAGGAGGAGAAATATGTTAGATGAAAATATTGAAAATAATTGGGTGAGTATTTGTAAACTTCCTCAAAAAAATAGAATTTATGGAGATGTAAAAAGATAGGTCACCGAATATTGGATCAACCACTCTTGTGTCTCTTTAATAGGATCAACATTATATAGATGAAAGATGAAGAGACTAGTATGAAAATTGCACATCCAAAATATTTTATAGATACAACACAAAGTGAATTGTTTGAAGCATTCAAGCAAGAATTTTCATATGTGAAAATATGTCAGAGAATGTTTGAGAGGTTGTGTCATTACTTTGTATGCGTAAATAAGGTACGTGAAACTTGTTATCAAAATCATGTTGAGTTTCATCTATACTTGCAATCATATAAAAAATCTATGGTGGTACTTAATCCAGATATGGTCATCCTTGGAAGTATGACAATTTTTTAAGTCTATTTTATATGATAAATTAGAAGATTCAGATGAGTTCAATGTATAGTGTGTAAAAAGTGCATGCATTGATTGTGTAGATTTGCAAAAATTTCCTTGCAAATTGAGAATATTGATGTTTCAATGCGAGTTTTGTGGAATAGTTTTGAATATGACACATATTGAACTAAGAAAGGAGATGAATCCAAAAATATTGCATTGAAGGAGAGTGAATTGCCCTACCTTGAGTTTATGAGCAGATTCCATACTATCATTTATCCACATATCTAATATTTTCATGGTGCACAATGGAAAGCTAAACAATTTTGTGATTCCAAAAAAAAAATCCACCTAGTTGTATTCTTTCAATTGTGGATTTCTCCAAGAACTATACATTTTCCCCTCAATCATAGATTAAAGCACAATATTATCATTTTGGTCAAGTTGCAATATTGGTGCAAGTGAGCTATAGACACACACAGTTTTATTTGGATGGTGTACAAAGTAATGATCCAAATGAACACATTATCATCAAGGAGGTTATTTTTTATATCAGAGATGATAAGGTTCATGATATGAGTTATGTGGTGTATTATTTTGCAATGTTTTTTAAGATCTTGCGAAATGCGTGATAGATGCTTCACAACACTGGGTTTGGTCTGATAGTTGTGCAGGTAAGTACATATTTCAATTGATTTTCATTCTCATATAAGTTATTATTTACTTTTATTTTAATCACATTATATGTATATTCTTGATTTATATATTTTTGTATTTGATTTTTTATTAAATGATTACATACATGTGTACAGCTTTATTCCAAGACCATTTAAGTCTGCAACATCCTTTAATTGGCTATCCATGCAACATGTTACTGAAGACATTAATTTTTCCATTAGTATATGCAAAGGGAAAACAGTTTTTGAACCATCGGTAACACTACACCAAAAGACAGATTTTAGTTCAAACCAAAAGTGCTAAGTATAGAGAAACCCAACGACACACCTTTACAGTGCAACCTAAAAATACTGAAGAGGAAACTGACAAAGGAACCCGATGATAAGATAACACTACACCAAAATAATTTCATGAGCAACCCGAGCATCAAACACCGAAAGTCAATTATATCTCGAGAAATGTGGATCTAACTTCCACGTCAGATAAAACACTTATGTTTTATATTTAGAGATTTGATATGATTTAAAACCATTTCTTGAGGGACAAGAAAGATAATTGTAATTTTTTTAATCAGTCTAACTAATTAAAAACATATAAACTAGGAGATCAAGGTCAAGTTGTAAACCTTTGATCATAGAGTTATCTTTGTAATATGTGAAACTGAATTAGGTCAATCTATTGTATAAATAGATGTGTAATCATTCATTTCAACATGGATGAGAAGATTATAGTATCCAAGAAGCACATCTATGGATCAGACTGAGAGTTTCAAGAAGCAAAACAACAAAACATGAATTTGGTTATCAAGAACCAAGATTCAAGGCTACCAAGAAACAGAGGTTTTAATCAATTACATTAGGTGATACTTTGTACATGTGATTTTAATGGATCTGTAATCAGAAATTTAAGATTGCATACACTTGGGTCAAAGAGTATTTTTGTCTATATTCTAACAAGTGTAGCAAATAGAAGAAATCCTTTTGAGAAAGGTGGATTTAACAATCCTTTGTAAATCTCTTAGACGAGTGCACACTTAACAGTGTTGCTAAAGCTCTTAACAATGTAGACCTTAACCAGTATCCACATAATACTCCTAACATGGTATATCATCAGAAGTAATCAAATTGTAAGCCTTAACTGGCCCCTTCTATTTTGCAGATAGTGAAGTTTTTGTGGGTGCCATCCCCACTGTATTTTTTACCTTCTAACAGGGGTTTTTTGCATTACCAAATCTTGTGTCATTACATTTCATGAATGCTTCGATGAATGTTTACATGTTTATTAAGTTTATGAATTGATATAACTTACACAAAGATAGGATAAGACAAATGGTTGGTAATACAATTGATTACATAATGGGTTAAGGTTAAAAAGAGATAAAAGTTTTAGAGGTACCGATTCACCCCTCGCCTCTTAGTACATACTTCCCATTATTTCCAACAGGTAGATGCAACATTAAGTTTTTATGGAAATTCTTTGAAAGTGGACGTGGGAAAGGAGAGCATGATGGAGAAGAAGCATGTGTGAAGCATGCACTTGGCCAACGTGAACTTGCAGGTACAAATGGTGTTCAATGTTTATATCTATTTCTTAATTTAATTTTTAAAGTACACTTAAGTTTACATATCTTATATCTTTATGTGGAGCTTCTCCATTTCTTTAAAATGATAGTTCTTTTCTATAGGTTAGCTCAAAGAAAATTGTTGAAGGGTGCCAAAATCATCAGGTGAATTTCACTTTTATCATAAATTTTGATCTAAAAATGTGCAAATTTCATTTCATATTTGTAACAAATATTGATCAATCTAATCCTTATAATTGTCAAACAATTGTTGATATTATAAGTTTACACCAAGTGATGACTATAGGAAACAAAAATCCTCCATTAATTCAAGTAAGAGAAAAATCATGATTTTGTGTTGACTGTGTTGAGAACAACACATATAGTCCATGTGAGAATATTGAAAATGGATATGTTTCACAATGGGAAGTGAAAAAATTAATCAAAATGCATCCTTATGAAGATGATGACAATGACATAGACATTCATGATCCTATATATTCAGCTGATTATGAATGTGTTTCTGATTTAGTTGTAACAAGTGCATGTGCATGCATGTTCTTTTATAAAAATTTAATTTATCACAAATGGTGTTCATATTTTATATTTTTTTTTAATTTGTGGGATCCATGTGTATAGTTGATATTTTTTTGTGGTTTTGGATCCTGATAATACAGAAGGTGTAGATTTTTATCTGCTAAGATGCACGAAAACAAAATACAAATTGCCAAAAGTAAATGTTGATGGTGATGGACAATCATATCCAGCTGGTTCAGTTGTTATTGAAGGAACCTATTATCATAAAATGAAGGTAGAAAAAAATGGTGTTCAATTCATTGATTACATGCATGGCCAAAAATTTCTACATTACAGTCACTTGGTTTAGCGACAAAGCTACAATTTGAGACATTGCCAAAAAAGGGCATTGAAACCAAAAGTGGAGTTTTCCTATTGAAGAACATGAAATTCTTTTGGAGATAATAAAAGATAGAAAGGATAAAAAATATATGTATCAGGAGCTTTATGCTAAAAAAAAATTTGTATCTCGTACTTTCATATTTCAACTAGAGTTTGAACTCATGTTTTTGGGCCATATTAAAGTAGAGATGATTTTAATATTGGATATAGTTATTTATTTGACATGGTTCAATGGTTTTAATATATAGCTATGCATGCTTGGTTCAATGGTTTTGATATATAGTTATAAATGCATATATGTATGTTGTTATGCATGCTTTGATGGTTCAAATGTTTTGATATATAGTTGTAAATGCTTTTATGTATGATTTTATGTATGTTGTTATGTATTCTTTGATGGTTCAATGGTTTTTATTTATAGTTATAAATTATTTTATGTATGTTGTTATGTATGCTTTGGTGGTTCAATGGTTTTTATATATAGTTACAAATGCTTTTATGTATACTTTGATGGTTCAAATGTTTTGATATATAGTTATAAATCCCCTTAATACATCCCCTTAAGACTTCCTCTTTAGACATCTCCTTTAGAGATCCCCTTAAGACATTCCCTTAAGGCATCGTAACTTTAGATACCCTAAACACATCCCTTTAACACATCCCCCTAATACAACCCCTTAATACATCCCCCTAAGACATCCCCTTAAGACATTCTCCTAAGACATCCCCTTAAGATATCCCCCTTAGACATACCCTTAAGAGATCCCCTTAAGACATCCCCTAACACATCACCTTAAGACACCCCCTTGATGAAAATGATATTCCCCTAGAGTTCTGACTGGTTTGGAACATATTAGAGATTTGTCCAAGCAATTTGATGAGAAGCGTTGAAATCACTCGTACAGAGAAAGATCAAAGAACCTCAACTTGATATGGATTATGATGGAGTTGAGATGCCCCTAACAATGAGATCTTGCTTGATTTTATGTTTTGAGTTCAATTTTATGTTTGATGATGTATTTATCATGCCCCCTCAAGAGAGAAATTGAAATTTGATTGATTTGGTTGAGAGAAAGCTTTGATCTCTGATTAGGAATGATCTCATATTTATTCAATTTGATTTCAAAGAGATTGCAGATGATTGTGATTAAGTTTCAAGCTTGATTGAGGACATTTTGACCAAATTTGACTCAATTTGTCCATGGTTTGATCATGTTTCTTTGACTAGGTGAGATTGCATTTAGATTGATTGCTGACTAATTTGAAATGAGTAGCTTGATTTCACTAGTGGTCAACTCTGTTTGACTAAAATTTTGATTAAGGCATTTCACCTAAAATTTGATATTGAGTTTCAATTTTGCTCCCAAAAATGAATTCAGGATGCTTAAATTAGGTAATGGTTTTGTTTTCAACATGATCTGCTAACTTTGAAGATTAGGTCAAAGTGACTATAAAAGGGTCTTGATGGGTCATTTTCATTTCATTTTCACTTTTGACTTTTGGAGAACTTTTGAGACCTTCTTAGAGAAAAGATACTGCCACTGATTCATTGATACTGATTTACTGACACTGATACATTGTACTCATACTTTATATTCTAATGATATACAAGACACTTCATTGGCTTCTTTTGCACTCTCATGCGATGTTTATGATCCCTTTGTTGATATCTTTCATGATGAATGTTTAGAATCTTTTGTCTTTCATGGATAATTATACTTTACTTTATGGTATACTGATAGATATGTTCATTTCCTTTCTTGCTCATGTTGTTGGATATATTTGTGCATTATAGACTTACTTTCATTGTAGCATTGTACTGTGTATGGATTTAGTGACATTCTATGTACTCTTTTGATGCCATAGTAATATGATCAGTATCTCTTTCTCTTGCTTCAATGTTTATGTCATAAACTCATTGATGCATTTTAATGAAATGAAAGTTTAGCACTTCATGCCCTTTTTATGATCTGATGATGTATACCACTATCTTTTCTTGTAGTTAATCTGTTCATATCCATTTTATTTGAGTCAAGGATGATGTATGTAGTTTAGCGTTGAGGCGAGGAATGATGTTCATTTCTTGAGACTCTAGCAACATCACAATGCTAAAACTAAATGGAAACCCAAGATAAATGCAAGCTAGGATGCTTATTCACTTTGATCTTTTAGCTATTTTTATCATCATTGAGCATTTTGGGACATCAAAATCAGTATAACCCTCACAAGTGTCATTGCAACCATGAGGATATGAATATGACTTTCATCAGATAAACTGTGGGAAACAAGTGGAAACATCAAGACATTCAGGTCTAGATGACTTGAGAATCATTTCCAATTAATATTGCAAATTTACACCATCATCAAGGCATTTAGAGTAGAAATGATCATCTGCATTCCTTTGTGTGAGAAAATAGACTAACAAACAAGGATAAAGTTCCAACTTCACCTTGGTGTTCAGATAAAATGAGTTGAGATATGTGCATCGTACCATATGAAATGGAGGCCCTTACCATAGATACCCAATTTATTTGACCTTTCAAGATCATCGGAACCACACCAACAAGAATAAATCAAAGAAAAATGATTATGTCGATGCTCCTTGCTCCTCTTAGTCATTAGAAATCTTTGAGTTACAAGGAAGGAATAATACTTGAAAACCAATGATAATAGACAACACCCAAACAAAATTCAATTTCTTTCCTTGTTTCTCTAATCTGATGATATAATCAAGTTACACAGAGGACATGATCAATCATAATTTTAGAAAGGTTTTGGTTTTTTTCACATTTAGGTGTTGAGGAGATTTGGTATGCTATTTATTGTTGTTTGTTCATATTTTTTATATCTGAATTCCCATAGTTCATCTGATGAGTGTTGAAAAACACTTATGCCCCCAATGATAGCGTTAAGAAACATTGTTTGATTTTGGGTTTGTAGTGTTGAGAAACATCATTGTGTCAGTGGCAAACCATATAGTTGGTGAGAGACCAGGATGACTGACTTTGATTGATAAGATGACACACTGACAATATGATGAATTGGTTGTCAAAATTTCTATGAAACTACCCATGGTGAGGTATGATCTCTTAGGACCAAGACATTGACCGATCCTAATCCATGACGGTGAGACACAAATAGAGATAAGTTGCACAAGGTCATGAAAGTGACTGAAGGTATATACATGCAGGATAGCAAGTTGAATCTCATGCAAGTGGGATAGCCAAGAAACACATTGATAGATGGATCATTAGTTATAAGTGACACATGTTTACCAGGCTTACACCACTTGGCAGAATTGCTATTTTTTCTACCAAGGTGCCTGTTTACCAAGTTTTCACCAAGGCACTTTTCTTGCTTTTTCAATTTTTTTTTTGTATATTTTCACTTTTTTTGTTGATTCATCAAGGTGCCGGTTGCCAGGTTTTCACCAGGATGATCATTTTTTGAGGAATTTTTCAAATGTTTTTCGCTTTTTCTTCTTTTTGCTATTTTTGGTATTTTTCAAGAACATCTTCTCTATATAGGAACTTCTCTTTCCCGGGATATCTAGTTGTAGAAATTTTTCAGGTGGATAGTGTTGATTGGATCAAGGAGTATTTATTCTTCTAGAGTTGAAAATTGATAGACTCCAAAGCCAAATGTTGCAGTAATTATGAAGGGACCCAACTAGTTGGTATCAAACTTTCCCTTTTGTTCTTGATTTTATAGATTCTTTGGATTCTCTCTCAGTACAAGATCACCAACCAAAAATTCTTGTTGTCTCACTTTATTTTTATAGCCTCTAGACATTATATTCTAGTAGACTCTTAGATGATCAAATGCTTATTGTCTTCTTTCATCAAGAAGTTTTAATTCTTGGATTCTTGAAATCCAATAATCTTCATTAGTGATGAGTCATCGTAAAGAGAGTTTAAGTGACAATATTTCTACCTCAATAGGTAATAATTCTTCTACACCATATTCTAGTACAAACATTGTTGCCCCTCTAGGCATCTTGATACTAGTTTGGTAAGCCCATAAAGCTATATTTAACTGGAGATGTCAATCCTTTCCTAATTTTCTCACTGATGTATGTAAGATTTTTAGTATGGTTTTGTTCAATGCTTCAACCTGTCCATTCCCTTGTGGGTTGTAGATAGAGGAACAGTGTTGGGTAATATGGAATTTCTCACATAGTTAATCAATTTATTTGTTCTTGAATTGTCCCTCATTTTTTAGTTACAATAGAGGAAGGTATCTTGTGCCTATAGATGATATAATTTAGGATAAACATTGACAATTGTTTGCTAGTAGCCTTGATTAAAGGGACAACTTCCTCCCACTTTGTGAAGTACTCAATGATAGTGATGATAAGCTTGTGTCTCCTAGATGATGAAGGATATATTTGACCCACTAGGTCAAAGGCATATTGTTGGAATGGCTAGCATGTGATAGATGGAAACAACTTCCTTGTAAGAGCATGGATCAAGTTAATGTGTAGTTGGGATTTATTGCAAGATTTGGTGAATTGAACATCCTTTTCCATGGAAGGCCAATAGTATCAAACCCTTAGGATTTTCTTGGCCAGCAAGAGACCATTCAAATGAAACCCACAGATACCTTTGTGGACTTCTTTTAGCACACTTTCAGAATCTTTGCATTCTAGACACCTAAGAAGAGTACCCTCTAAACCTCATCTATTCAAATAGTTAGCAATGATTAAGTAGCGTGATGCATTTCCTATGCGATTTCTCTTTTTATTCCTACATAGATCATTGGAGATTATTTCATCTTGTAGGTATGAATATATCTCATTGTATCTAGAGGAGTCAATGTCCATGATTGAACATACTATTTGGGAATCTAGTGAATCATATGCTGGAAATGGGAGTTCTTCCACCAGGAAATCATAGCAGAATTGATTCTTTTAAAATTGTAACATTGAGGCTATGGTAGTCATGGCGTCGGTTGCTTTATTCTCTGCTCTTGGGATCTGTTGGAAGGTGATAAAAACAAAGGACTTCTGCAAGTCATGAACCATTCTCTTGTATGGTGTGATATTTTCATCCTTAGTTTGGTACTAATCATTGACTTGGTTAAGTACTAACTAGGAGACTCCATAAATGTTCAATTCTATGATTTCCCCTCAACAGATAATTTTAACCTATTTGTTAAGGCTTCATACTCGACAATATTGTTCATGTTCTTAGTAATAACTGAGAGGGGCGTGAATCAGTGGCCTTAAAAATTTATCCTTCAAAATTAACCACCAATCAATAAATTTCAGATTATTGTGTCCCTACAAGATGCATGCCATGAAATAATAATAATGATTAACTATCTGTCGGTTTTCTTTGTCAATCCTTATTCTTTCTTGATTATTGATAAGCAATATAACTATTTACTGATACTCAGTAAATAAGCAGGGTATACTGATCAATCCAGAGTTAGCTATGTAAGATGAAATATAGTAAAGAAATGAATCATACACACATAACACATAAATTTTAACGTGGAAATCTTGTTAAGGGAAAAACCACTTGGACCGGTACCCCAAATTTTCACTCTTCTAAAGTGAGCCCTGTTAGGAGCCAACCCTATTAAAGGTTACAAACACACTATTAAGTGCTACCTTGTTAGAGGATTTTATACATAGAGGTTGTCACTTAGTATCGGGCATCTATTGCTACCATCCTTGAATCAACCTCCTTCTTAGACTGTCAATAGATATCGGGCAAGTCCAATGCTACTTTCATGAATCAACCTTTTTGGCACCCCTTGAGATGTACCTCAATATATAGAAGACTATTAAGTCCTACTTGGTTAAGAGACTTAATGCTTCCATGGTTAACTAAAACACTATGACCTGTTCATATTGCAACTTTAAATTGTAGATTTTCATATCTATTTAAGTACAATACCTCTGTGACCAATGTATCAATTCAATCCTTGTGCACCATACTTTCTGCTCTATGATGTTGTGCTCATTGTTCATCAGTGTATGTAGAATTCCTTAGCTCTTCCTTCAGCTTGTTTGATCAACACTGCATGAAGTTGTTCTTCATCAGTTTCTCTTCAGCATCCTCTTTCTATTCACTCCCTTAAACCCATTCGTAAATGAATTAAGCTTGTCTCTTATATAGACATAATATTCATTATTTCTTGATTCTTGATTCTTGATTCTTGGCGTGATAAACAATCCAGCCAATTAGATTTAAATCATAACTCTTGATTTGTCTCGTAGATATCTTCTTGCCAACTGTACAAATTATCTTTAAATCAATCACTTATCTCTGGTCGAATAAAACAAAGTAGACAACCAGTTAAGTCTATTTTTAGCTCTGACAGCTAGATATTTTATCATTTTTTGAACTCTTTGTTCTGTCGGTCACCACTGTAGTTAGTCATTGGCGACAACTGACTGATCTGTCGGTGAGACTCCAGTTAGCTTCATGATCTTCGTCCGTCGGGCATCATTGGAATTTTACTCTTCAGGCAACTCTGTATCTTTGGTCGTCGGACAACCTTCTAAATTTTCTCATCGGGCATTCTGTAGTTTTGCTTCATTGGGCACCATTATGCTTCTTATTGTTGAGTATCACTATGACTATTCTTCTTTACTTTGTCCGTCGGTGTGCACTCCATCGGTGTTGTTTGTCACTTAGTGAATACTTGACTTTTATTTATTATTGAAAGCATAACGTTGGTTCCTTTGGTTCTCTAAAGTCTTTGGCATTATGTACATGACCGCATAGATGATATCAAGTTCTCATCAATGAAAATACAGTCTATTAACTGATTTAATGACCTGCATTATCTTTCAACTTAAAATTATCAAACATTCAATCAGTTACATGTCATCAATCTCTCCCTTTGGCATTGATGGCAACATACTATATTATCACACTATACTATTTCTAATACAATATGAAATACAACAGTGGAGATTCATCAAACTACCAATCTTTTGTTCTATTAACCGATAAATGTTTGACCATCGGTAAGCTCAGTTTTATCTTAGATCTTATTCTTGCAACTCTCTGTCTTCTGATGTGTTGTGTTCTCTCCTTGTGTCATTTTTTCTCCCTTGACTATTCTTCTCTTTTGATGTCTTTTCTTTTGTCAACAACTCTCCCTTTGTATAATCTTTCCATACAATTTCTCTCCCTAATGATATAATCTCTCACTATTGGAGTAATGTTATAATGGATAATCTCTCTCCTTTTATAGAAGGATGTGATAATATGGATAATCTCTCTCCCTTTAATAGCAATGCTAAACAAATATCTTCACAAATATCTGACATTAATGTCAAATAATCATTTCTTTCCATCCATAATATATTCCTTAAATTTCCCTTATCCATCAGCAATACAACAATATGCTCTGGTGCTTGGTGCTGATATATACCTATCTGTATATAGATGTAGCCTTGAAGTTCATATCTTTTCTTGCATCAACATTAATGATATTCTGATAATATGTAGGTTGATGCAGCCTTCTAGTCATTTTACTGACTGGTAGACAAGGGTTTGACCCCTAGTCTCTTTCTCAAGTATTTAAATGTATCCTTGGGCAGTGGCTTGGTGAAGATATCAGCTAATTGTTCTTTGGATTACACATAGTCAAGTGTCACCTCCTTTGCTTGAACTTGTTCTCTTAAATAATGATACTTGATTGCAATGTGTTTAGTCTTAGCATGCATTACTGGATTCTTGGAAATGTTTATTGCATTGGTGTTATCACAATAGATAATTACTAGTTCTAGGATCTTCATATGCATACCTTCCAGTAACTATTTGATCCATGCAATATTTGAGCAATTTGTAGCAG
>MU227355.1:2037872-2061497 GCA_018584345.1 Thuja plicata
TAGTAGCCATCGGTGTTCCAACTGGTTTGGAATCTTCCATCTTGAATATTTTCAGGACCTCTTTAATGTATTTGGATTGTGTAATGAAAATACCTTCACATTGTTGCATGATCTGTAGACCAAGAAATAACTTGATCTCTCTAAACATAGACATCTCAAACTCTTTTCTCATCTCATTAGAAAATGATCTGCATAGCATATAATTGCCTCCAAATATGATGTCATCAACAAATATTTCAGCAATCAAAGTGTTAGCATCAGTATCTTCCTTCAAATAAAGATTACTGTTTTCACTAGTCCTTACAAATCTAATACTTATAAGATATGAATGAATTCATTCATACCAGGTTCTAGGAGCTTGTTTCAATCCATACAAGGCTTTATGAAGTCTACATGCCATGTTTCTCTTTTCTGGATCTACACACCCTTCTGGTTGCTCAATGTATACCTCTTCTTCAAGTATTCCATTTAGGAATGTTGACTTGACATCCATCTGGTATACCTTGAATCCTTTGAATGCAGCATAAGCAAGTAGTATTCTTACACCTTCTAGCCTAGCAGTGGGTGCAAAGGTCTCTCCATAGTCAATACCTTCCTCTTGTGCATACCCCTTGCATACTAGTCTTGCTTTGTTTCTTGTGACTTCTCCATTCTCATTTAGCTTGTTCCTGAATATCCATTTAGTATATATGACATTCTTGTCATCTAGTCTTGGCACAAGTGACCATGTCTTATTCTTCTCAATCTTCTCAATCTCATCATTCATAGCACTTATCCATTCTTCATTATCAAGTGCAGCATTGATAGATTTTGGCTCAAACTCAAAAATTAAAAAACTTGTATTTAGAGACTTACTTCTTGTTCTTGTACCATCTTTCTTATCTCCTATGATCTGGATCTCTTGATGGTTCCTTCTTACATATCTGGAAAGTATAGGTACAGCTCTTTGTTTATCAGTTTGATCATCATTTTGTTCTTCATCACCTTGCACATTATTTTGATCATTATCCTAACCATTGGTATTTGCAGCCTGAGCGTCGGTTACAATATTATGTTTCTCTGGAATTAAGAATTGTTTCTCAAGCAGAGAATTAGGTTCTTCATAGTATACAAACTTGTTGTAGTCTTCTAGTTCTTTTGTGCTTTCCAGCTCATTCTTTTCTGCAAATTCATCTATCTTCACATTTACACTTT
This sequence comes from Thuja plicata, assembly GCA_018584345.1. Classification (NCBI taxonomy): domain Eukaryota; kingdom Viridiplantae; phylum Streptophyta; class Pinopsida; order Cupressales; family Cupressaceae; genus Thuja; species Thuja plicata. The sequence continues at coordinate 2,039,067 of MU227355.1, forward strand.
CAACAATTTTGTTAGAGGCCTTAATAAGACATTTATAAGCCTTACTTTTGGTTGAATACCCTAGAAAGATACCTTCATCACTCTTGGCATCAAGCTTTCCATTTGTATCATCCTTTAAGATATAACATTGGCTACCAAAGATTTTGAAGTAACTTACATTGGGTGTTTTACCATACCATAGCTCATAGGGTGTCTTCTTTGTGTCCTTCTTCAATTGTACTTTGTTTAATGTGTAGATAGTAGTACTGACAGCTTCCCTCCAGAAGATTTGGGTGATGCCTTTCTCTATCATCAGTGTTCTAGCACAATCAACTATGGATATGTTCCTTCTCTCAGCAATCCCATTTTGTTGTGGTGTTCTAGGTGTAGAAACGTGTCTTTTAATACTATGCTCATTGCAGAAACTAGTGAATTCATCTAATATAAACTCTCCTCCTCTATCTGATCTCAAGCATTTCAAATCCTTACCACTTTGTTTTTCTACCATAGCCTTATACCATGTAAACATCTTGAATTCTTCAGAATTATCTTTTAGAAACATAACTATCATCATTCTAGAGTAATCATCAACAAAGACAATAAAATATCTATCTCCATAATAACTCTTTGTCCTCATTGGTCCACATAGATCAGTATGGGCTAATTATAGAATATCATCAGATGTATGGGTTTTAATTTTGAAACTAGACTTTTTCATCTTACCTTTTTGACGATTCTTGCATCTGATGTTGTCGGGATTTCACATCGTCGGTAAGCCTCTTACATTTATCCTTCTGCTTATTTTCATCATGTTGTCAAAATTCACATGACACAATCTTTTGTGCCACAACCATATGTCTTCATTTCTATTCAGTAAACAAGTGGTGTCAGTATCATTTACACAGAATAAGTTACCTTTTGTCTGTTCACTGGTACCAATCAATCTTCCTGATTCATTGAAGATCTTTGCCTTCTTATTCTCAAATGCTACTTTGTGACCTGAATTATTCAGCTGAGAAACACTCAATATATTATAATTCAATCCTTTTACCCAATAAGCATTTTCACATTTAATCAGGTTATTCAAAATTATTGTTCATTTACCTTCAACTGGACAAGGTGTATCATTACCCATTCTTACTGTACCACCATTATAATACTCAAAAGTGTTAAATTTTCTTTATCACCGGTCATGTGGTGAGTGCAGCCACTATCTATAATCCAGATGTCATTTTTGCTAACTGTTGATGGAAATTTGTGACCGGGTCCACCAACAGATGTAAGTTGTCACCGGGTACCGGGGTACCGGCCAACTTCGCTTGAAAAGGTTGTGCAGGGAAATGAGATTCCCTGGGCCTTTAAGCACATGAGAGTCGAGTCTCGACAGTGCAAGAGCTTAGTTGAAAATGTGACTATTTTGTTCAGGGGGATAGCTGGTTATCTTGGCTCGTCTTCTCTGGGGATTCAAGTAAGCGAGGTTTCCTGCAAGCACTTACTAACTTTACCAAATAAACTTAAAAAGATACTGCAAGGTTAGAAATATTCCATCTACCTATAGTTATGCCAAACATTCAAAACATCAACCATGCTCTAACATGCTACACTAAATACTAAAGAAATATAGAACCATTAGTTCATATTTAATCAATAGCAAGAAAAAGAAGGTCGTTAATCTACTTAAAATATCAGAGCAAGGGACATAAAGAACATGCAACATAAAATACCATTAACCGGGAGATCAGAATGCTAACAACATCATTGATAGAATCTTTCCTTCTTCATTAACAAGTTTCCTGCAATCACTGGTGCGTACAACAATGGTGGCTCCAGGGGAGCATTTAACTACTGAAAGCTTCTAAAAAACTGAGCATTGAGCTCTGCAACTAAGAACTGAGAAAACCAAAATGCTATTAGCTATGGACTGCAAAATCATCAATTTCTCCAACCCTTGGAATGAGGTCGGACTTATTATTTATACACAATTTTTGACCTAAAACTAACCTAACCTATTTTACACTTAACAATATAATACTATTTTCGGTGGCTGGTACTACCTATGCCACGTTACAAAAGACCTTGAGATGGAGAAGGTCTGACATATCAAAAGAATAAGACAAGGAAGGAAGAGTGGAAGAATTATCCTCGAGAAGATAGCCAGGAGGAGAAAAGAATAAATTTGATCCCCCAAGGATCGAGGCTACATGCCTCATTAATGGAAAAGCAGCTCCCTTTCTCTGATGCGCCAGGTGTTACTTTGGAGCGGCGCCTTGGGAAGACCACTTGTTAGAATCATCCTCTGAGCTAACTTGCCTTGTTGCGGTTACCTACTTTCTGATACTTTTATTAACCCTCTGATAGTGACCGGTTGGCTTCGAGAACTGAGACACAAGTCACTGAAAGAATACAAAATTGTGGGATCCGGAACTTCGGGATCCGAAAGCTTACACTCCCTAAAAAATGAATAAATACAAAATACATCTCCTAACAATCATCTCTAGAACCCGGAGGATTTTATTGTTCCTTAGTATCATTGAAGGTCTACAGGAGCTGAGCGATCATGTCTTTGTTTATATCCTTGAGGCCGGCCCGGTGGTACTTGGCCACCTCCCCTTGTTCGCCCAGATCTAGAATATTTGCTTTGAATTCCATGGCCATCTTGGTCGCATCATGACTTTGAAGCACCATGCGAGTGAGCCGTGTCATTTTTTCCCCATCTATTCCCTTTGGGGATCCATACTGAGACTTCACTAGCTCATCGTACTTTCCCATGACATATTCCTCTAGAGTGCACATTTCAGTGATAAAGGGATCAACTCCGGAGACCTTTGAGATAAATGACTTGTACAAATTAAAAGAATATTAAACTTCTTAGACTTTGTCACACAAGGTCCCTACCAGTTGCTTGATTACCCCCAATGTGAGGTCAAGTCTGGAGTGCTGGGTTCGGACAAAGTCAAAAGACTCCTCTCCTAAAATTCTGACTTCGGAGACAATTTCTTCTCCAATGTCGATGAGTTCCTCCAACTCAGCCTTCCATGCTTCATAATTTTCAATATCTCCTTCCCAGATGGAGATGGTGGTTTTGGCCTGGTGTAAGGTATTACTGGCCGCATATAAGTTCAAAAGCATGGTCACTAGGGAATGTCAGACATTTCCTACCTGTTCTGCAATCCATTCATCAACCACCTGGGCCTTTCTTTTCATCGCCCTTAGTGAATCTATGTCACCCTGAGGGAGCGGTGCCCCAAATGTGGAGACCTCTAGGGGAATGGTAGTAATAGGCTGCACAAGTTCTGTCATTAGCCCCATGAGGTTTGCATTCTTTTCTTTCTCTGCCCTAAATTTTTGGGCCTCCTTTTCATAACAAGCCTCCACTGACTTGGTTGTTTCTTTCAACAAGTCTAGCTCACCTTGTTTTCCTCTCTTCCCCAATGATATTTTGATGATGGAGTATTCATCAGCCTTAGACGTGGATTTTTCTGCATCCAGGGAAGGTGTTTTGATCACCGCAAGTGTATCTCTACCCGGCCTAGTCCAAAGAGTGTGGACCGTCTGAGCCTTCTTGGCCTTGGGAGGATTTTGCATTTGGGCCATCATGTCCGCCAGTGAGAGATGGGCTTTGGGTGTTGCTGGGGCCTTCCTCTTTCAGGATTCTATCAACCATTGAGGTGGTAGGGGTGGCTTTGTAGCCAGTTTCTATTCTTGTTCCTCCCCTCTGGGGTTTTTTCGTGTTTCCCTAATATTCTAAGTTGTCCCCAACTCCTTTCTTGTGTTTTCAAGCCCACTGGCAAGATTTGTCTCAATAGTGCTTGTGTCGTCTACCCTGGCGTCTGCACCTTCAGCATCATTGGGATCAACCTTTGTTTCTCCAGGGTTTTGTTCCCCACCTTGCTGTTGTTCTTCATTAACCTCCTCTGCTAGAGTGTCTTCTTCCATTGGTGCATTATCTGGAGGTGGTGGAGGTATCAGTCCAAGATTCAACGTTTGAGCCATTGTGATTACCTGACAAAAATTTTCCTTTGGAAGCGGCGTCTGGAGCATGGAATTTGGGGTTATGGTTGATCCTGTTGGTCTGGTTCTCCCGACTGATGCCAGTTGCTCATCCTGTGTTTGTCTACTCTCTGTGTTTGTCTCCTCTTGGGCAGTGATTTCCTCAACCGATCTCCTGATATCTCCCTGCAAATTCCCAAATTCATCAGTTCCAAATAAATCATCAAATTCACCACGGGGAGGGGAGATCTCTGAGATATCCTCAGGTTCTTTGTCTGGCTCTGGAGAGTCAAAAGAAATGATCTATACTTCTTGGATGCTTGGCATCCCAAGCTCTGGCTTTGCCTTTGGTTGAGAGTTCTTCTTTTTCTTTCTCCTAGTTATCAAAGGGGACCCTGCATCCATCACAGCTGCCTTCTCCTCTTCCGCTCTGGTCCTTGTTGCTCAGACCATCAATGCTTCCAGTGAAGGGGAAGAATGAGGGTAGATAGGTCTGATCATACGTACCACAGTGGCCAACCACATGATTAACTTATCCTTCATTTGTTGGGAGACCGCCAGTATTTCTTGCATTTTCTCTATTATGGGGGTCACAAATGGGGTTTGCGACGGGGCACCCATTATCCTTTTTCCTCTATCCTCCACTTGTGAGGAATTTTTAGCCCCAGAAGTTGAGCCCTGTACAAACAGGCCAACTTTATGTGTGCTTCTTGGGCATGCCTTCTTAAAATACACATGGCTACATTTGACCACATTGTGGGTGAGATCCTTAATTGTTGGCCCTTTCTAGGCATTCCAATCTACTAGAGGAAGGGTCATCTTGTCTATTTCCTTTTCCTTGTATTGCGGTTCTACTGTGGACCTGGTGTCCGAGAAGTCATCCGGGAATTTTTGAAGCTTCAACCTCTACATCATCCCCATTGTCATACGGATGAAGTGCCAGCTCTGAACTTCAAAATCATCCTGGCAATCTTCCCAAAAATCCTCCATGTGAAATACATGGGGCTCTGATACCCAAGGAAGTTCCATTGTTATTTTTCCTAGCAGATCAAATTTCTTCCACTCCAAATAGAATTCACTTAGGCCCAAGCTTTTAAGCTCGCTATCTTCCTCTCTTGTCATGGTCAGACAACATGAGTAATTCCCACAAGTGATTGGGAATGAAAAATTTATTACCTTCTTCACCGTGTAGAGGGTGTGTAGTTCCAGAATTTGCCGGCAATATTCCAAAAGAATTATTTTGTTCCTACAGTGCTTGGGAAACAAATAGGGTTTCCCAAAGAAGTTGGTTACCCGAATATAAGTGTGTTGTTGGAACTGAATGTAGTAGTGGCCATAACTTCTGACCAAATACATTGCCTCCTTAGATAGGTGGTACCCAAAATCCCTAGTAGGCATGAGGAGATTGTAGTAAATGAAGGCATCATTTACTCATCAGAAGCTGAGGAAACTAGCCTCCCATTGGATTTGTGGGAAATAATCCCAGGGAGCATTTTGGCTCAGACCGACCCCGAGTACACCTACTGTGAGTAGCCCATTTGTAACAAGTCATTGTTATGCCAAAGCCCAGAGAACATAGGACATCATGTAGAATTTAGAGGTCTGGGTGACCTGGAGGAGCTGGGAGTCCACATGGTTTGAGATGATGGTGGCCCAATCAAAGTATTGCTTGCCGAAAGAGATACCAAGAAAGAAGTAGTACATCCATGCCACAAATTCCCAGGCATGGGGTTGTCCAAAGATCCTACACAATTCTATGATCCCCATCTGTATGCTTTCCTTGAATTCTGATCGGGGGATCTCTAGCTTCATTCTTTTAAAGTCTTTCTTTGGCGTCTTGAGCCAGTTGTTGTTTAGATATTGTCAGTCCATTTTTTCCAAAGCCAAGAATTCCTGCAGCACCTCAAATTGGGTGACGACGGCCATGTCATTGAACTGGGGAATTCCCATACCTGCTTAAAAAATTTTGGCTTCCAAAGACACCATTGGAGTTGGATACCCGGTCAGAACTGAGGCAGCAAGCATGACGGCCCAAACGGATGAGTTGTAGTGTGCGGCCAGAGTAAGAATAAGTTTTGGGGCTTGCATGGAACACGGGAAGCAATCAGCCTTCAGAATCCTAGAATTTCCAATATTGACAGCCAATGTGTCTCCTGTTGTTTGTTAGATATACATCATTTTCACCAGGGTCTAAATTTCTGCCCACATTCTGACACTGGTGTCAGCGATCAATTGAACACTGGACTCAATCTTCGAACCTGTGACAGTTTTTTCTTTCAAGTACTTCATGGTCAAGGGAGATTTTCTAGGGCCCTCTTGATCTTAGTTCTGACAGCTTCTCTGGTGACTACCGTGGTGGGGAGATCTGGACTCCCGAGTGGAGAGGATGTGGATGCCTCTAACATGATTAATGAACTAGATGTTGGCAACCTGCAAGGCAAGATGACCGTCAGAATTTATATAAGATAGAATGCTACTATATGGTCTGGAGATCTTACCATTGCATCTGCACCTACAAGGGTTAGTTTGTCAAATCTTGGGAAAGATATGCGTATAATGAGAACTGAAGTAATTGATCGACATTTGGGGCTCTGGGGATTCCAGCACATATGATACTAGTGGAACAAGAGTTGGGTAGGGACATAAGACCCAAAATCTGAAAACTGACTGTTGGGTGACATGGCTAGAAGGTGAGTCATACTAGGTTAATGTGGGTGTCACATGGTCATGCAGTAAATAGGAGTTATGGTGATAACATCAACAACTATCTGAATGCATGTGAAGCAGAAGCCACTTGGCTGGACTTGAATGCACACATGGGAAACAAATTTTCCATTAAGACTGATTTGACAGAGGAGAGGGAAAACTACCGTGGTTCAAACCAGAATGACGCCGAGTCTAAACCAGGTGGTATTCCTTCGAGAAGGAGAGCTCATGGATTTGGGGAAAACATGGGTCAAGGCATGGTGAGCTCAACATGATACCAGAAGGATATACATTAAAAATATAGTAGAATACAAATCGTCAAGGGCTAAAACATATACACACTATTTACAGATATTTACTTAATATACAAAATAGCTACAAAAATTACAACTGTACAGGGAACCACCCTAAATTAACACTGCACAGAGGGCAGACAACCCTCTGCCAGTGCCAACCTACCAACGGGAGGTGACCCAAAGAGTGAAACCAGAAATGAAAGACCTAACAAAACTAGAAGCAAATGCAAAACAAAAATGAAACAAAACCAAAAATAAACCAGAACCAAAAAATTAGAAACTAGGGAACAAACACCAAAAGGCTTACCTAGAGCACGAGAGATGTAGGAAGGATGAACGCCAAATTCCTGCAATAAGCTATCCTTTAAACACTATGAATAAACATCGCGAACCACTTGCTAAACATTGCTAATCACCAGGATAATCAACACTTACTCGCTTCAAATTTTCTTCAATCGCTCTGGTAAATCACCTTAGGTTTTTTATCATGGTAAATGTGAAAATGACAGGTAACTTCAATTTATACCCCTAGGGTTAAAAGTGTGGTACCTTTCCACAGGCTCCAGGATAGGCAGACCTCCGGACTCTAGGCCTGGCGATTCCATGCAACTATGCCTTCTTGCGAGAGGAGACATAGTTGAGGAGAATCCCAGAGTCCAGAATCTGGCTCTGGAGAGAAAAAAACTCTGGGATCGGGTCCCAGAAACACAAGCAACAAAAATAGAAAGAAAAACAAACCTCATGGAAGAAAAGCATGGAGGGAAAACAAAGAAAACGGAAATAAACAAGGCAAGAGCAAAAATTGAAAAGAGGGGACCCAAAATTTTGCACACAAAATTTAGGGATGGGTATGCAGGGCATAAAAAATGGTGACTACATAGGATGAATTCCTTAGTGCATTTGAGAACTGCAGAACCTCTGGTTAGCAAAACTGGAATAAATCTTTACTCAGAGCATCCTATTTGCAAGGTGCAAGGTGTCTGAGAAAATCTAGCCCATACATGATTCAATCCTTGGTCTTTTATCAGTCGTGAAGTGTGTGCTTTTGAAACAAAATCAAGTCGATGACCTCTGGGAGAAGTAGAGAAGAGGCACTAAATATATCAAACCAAAGTCATCAAATCTTGCTTGTTTCCCCCAAATACCAGAATTCATTCATTATTTAGTTCTTTCATTTTCTTCTCTTTCCTTTTCTGAATGGGAAGGCGGTACTTCTTTCACCTTGGACCTCAAGCTTAGCCAAGTTCCGAGGTGGTACTTCTTTCACCTTTCCATCCAATTCAGATTGCCAAATGGGGAAGAGAACTCCAGACCCAGAAATAATTTAAATGTTTTCAGACTTGGGTGAACAAACTAGTGCGACCGATCTACTCTCAATGTGTCTGATTACTTGTTTCTTTTGATTTTGATTTAACTAATTTTTGGACTTCTAGGGATGAATCTGATGGAGATTAATCATAGCCTATTACCAACTAACAAAATAACTCTAGAGTGCAAACCAATTCCACCATGCTAACAATAGATTCCAAGTTCACCAAGAATGCAAAAGGTACCATTCCGGAGACTAGATGTTATGCGAAGCATACCGGTCTAGAAAAGGGGTGAGAAAAACATTGGGAACCCGAAAAAAGAAAAAAATGAAGCCCAAAACAAAAAAAAAAAGAAAAAGGGGTGGTCTCGGAGGACAGCCAACAAAACTATTTACAAGGCACCCCAAATGGGGCACCGGGGAAGATATTTACAAACAGGACTTTACATAAAATACAATTCTGGACAAACTCACCTCATTCAAAATAATGCTTAAGGAACTATCCATTGATGGGAAATGAAACAGATTCTCTAGTCATAGTACTGAGGCGATAAGTATTTTCCTCGTAGATCTCAGATATCATGTATGGTCCAAGTTAGAGCCATTGGAATTTGGTGTCTTTTCCCTTGTTTTCTCGGGCTTTGTCCCACAATGGGACCAAGTCTGAAATCTGAAAGGCCTTATACTGGGCTCTTCGGCCAAACCATCATCTTACTACTGCTTGGTGACACGCAAAGTGTTCAAGGGATGTGTCTCTTTGTTCTTCTATTCACACCATATTTAGGAGTCGGACCTCCACGATGTTGTCTCGGTTTCTGAATTCCTACATGAACTATAAAACCAGGATCTGCAAGTTAATGGGGAACACTGGGTTTTGGCCATAAACTAGGTGGAATGGGGAAGTCCCTAGGGCTTCCTTTATTTGGATACAATCCACCTAGAGAGCGAATCTAAGCATTTGGTGCCAGTCCTGGGGATTCTGTTCTAATAGATGTTTGATCATCTTAAGTAAATTTTTGTTGGTCAATTCAGCAACACCGTTCCCTTGAGGGTAATAGTTGTTGGAGAACTTCAGGGTGGTCTTCATGTCATAGGTCCATTCAAGTAATTGTGCCAAATAAAATTTTGGACCGTTGTCACATACTATAGCAAAAGGCATTCCAAATTGTGTGACGATGTTTTCTTCCAGGAATTTTATGACTACATCTATCATGTTGTTTTTACAAAGAATCGCTTCAAACCACCGGGTGTAATAGTCGGTCACAGTTAGAATGTACCAGTGGTTGGCAGATGAGTTGGGTTTATTTCACCAATAAAGTCAAATGCCCATTAGGTGAAAGGTCTAGCTTCAAAGACCGGCTGCAAAGGCATAGCCGGGTTTTGCTCAAGATGTGCCGCGGTTTGGCAAGTGTGACATTTCCTAATGTGAGTATAGACATCCTTAAAGATATAGGGCCAATAATATCTGGCCTAGAGGATCTAATGGGCAGTGGCGTCAGCTAAGCCATGTCCAGTTCCAAATTGCCCATGGAATTCTTTGATTATCTTCATAGCTTAAACCCTATCAATGCACCGGAGGTACACTCCCTCATAGTTCCTGCAAAAAATCATGGCATTTTTTATCATGAAGTGTGCGCTTTTCAATCGCAGGGTGCGACATTTTTTTGGAGGCAATCCCTTTGGGCATCTGTTATTCAACAACAAGTACACCAGGTTTGTATACCATGGATCTTGAGTGATTCCAGACTCCACTATATATGTCTGACATTCGATGTGTGGAGTCTCTTCTGCCATCACTCTGCATAGTCCCTAGCCTTGGACTATCTTCATGGGTTGCATTTCCATATCATATTCTTGGAGGATGGCCATCCATTTCCCTCATCTTTCACCCAATTCACTCTGCATCAGCAGGGATTTTACTACCTGGTCTAGGATGATAGCATGCACTTTGCTACAGAGAATATAATGTTGGAATTTTTTCATGGTGTGAACAAGAGCAAAGGCCTCCTTTTCCAAAGGCGAATACTGGACTTCAGCATTCTTGAAGGGGGAGCTCATGAAATCTATTGGTCGTTCCTCCCCTTTGACCTTCTGGGTCAAAACTACCATGGCAGAATGAGGTGAAGCAAAGGAATATATGTAGAAGGGGAGGGAATAGTCCAAACTAGCCAAGACTGGGGTCTCTATTATCATTTGTTTAATTTGAGCAAACGCCCACTTTTCCTTTGGGCTCCACTCAATTTTAGTATCTTTCTTCATCATCTCATTGAGTGGCTTTACGATCTCGGTGAATCCTATGATGAACCACCAGATAAAATTGATCTTTCCAAAGAAAGATCTCATTTCCTTCTTACTGTCAGACATTTGTAGGTTTAGCAGCGCTTCAACTCTCTTATGATCAATGGATATACCCTTCTCAGAGACAATATGCCTGAGCAACTTCCCTTCAGTGACCTCAAATATGAGTTTCTTAGGGTTGAAGGATATTCCATACCGGTGACATCTCTCGCAAATATGGGCGAGGTGGTCAGAATGGTCACGTCTGTCCCAAGAAAAGATGGTCAAATCATCCATGTAGATGATTATACACCGGTTCACTAGGCCTTCAAACGCAATGTCCATGGCCTTCTAAAATGTGGCCCCTACATTGATCAGGCCAAAGGGCATTCTCCATTAGGAAAATGTTCCCCACTTGGTGGTGAATGTCATTTTGTCTCTATCTTAAAATTTAACCATGACTTGGTTATACTCAAAGTACCCATCCAAGAAAGACATCATTTGTGATCCATTCATGATTTGCAATACCTCATCCAACAAGGGGAGGGGGTGATTATCTTTCTTGGAAGCTTTGTTTAAATTTTAGAAATCCACACAAAGGTGGATCTCACCGTTTTCTTCCCCATAGGTACTAGGTTGGCAACCAGGTAGTATGCCAGATTGGAAAGATGATCCGAGCTGACAAGAGTTTTTGAACCTCCCGATGAATCAAAGGCTCGATCAGTAGATTGACCGGTCATTGCTTTTTCCAGAAAGGCTTAGCATCAGGTTTAAGTGGGATAGTATGGGTCATGATAGATTTATCATATGTGTTCAGATCTTCATACTTGCACACAATTATGTCTATGTATTCTCAGAGAACCACAAGAATCTTCTCCTTCTCTTCTAGGGAGAAAGAGGTGCCAATGTGTATCATTTTCTCTTCACCGGTCTGGCCGATTTTCACCTTCTCAAATTTTCCTCCCTCAAGGAAGGATGATATCTTTTCCCAATCTCGACAGTCTGAGTCAAAGATTTGTTCAAGTGAAACCATCCCCTTAGGGATGGTGTTGGTTGGTAAGTCCATGATCCCATCGTATTCATCACCATGTCCAGTATCATCATGATCTCTCTCCTCCACTATCTAGTCCTCAAAGATACCAACATTGGCCATAAAGGCCAAGATATGTTGATCATCTTTAAAGACCTAAAAATAAGTGACATTGTCTGGAATGGATAGGATGGGGACCATCTCAATAGAGAATTTCTAGAGTCGTGAGCCATCCATTGGCTCAAGCATGCTAGCAAAAATGGCAAGGGCATCTGGGACATAATTTTGTCTCCAGGGAATAACATCAATGTCGAAGGCATCAAAATATTTGATAAGGCTCCATGCCTAGTTGCGATATACAATCAGCCTTTTGTCATGACAGGTGTATTGACTCCGAACCTGCTTAACAATCAACTTTGAATCACCCAAAGCCTGGAGGCAAGTGATTCCTTTCCTTAGTGCAAATAGGAGTCTAAGGACCAAAGCCTCGTACTCCATGACATTATTCATGTTGTTGAACTGCAACCTATAGGATGCAATGAAGGATTTCCCCCGCAGGTTGATCAATTCCACTCCAGCCCCACAGCCTTGTTTGGATTGCGACCCATCGAACTTAAGGGTCCACAAGTCATCGTTTGTTGTCTGGGGCTGGGAAGATGAAGTGATCTTTGGATTGTTCTTGGGAAGGTTGGGAGGAGCTTCCTTTGGCACTGATGATGCGTGGGTGAGGCTTACCTCTAGAGAGATTTTTGGTTGAGATTCTCAGACAAACAACACTGGAGAAGCGCTACCAGTAGAAGTACTAGGCCCTGAGGAATCAGCTGTGTGTTCTTCCTTCCAGAGGGCATCGATGTGTCGCGTAGCAGTGGTAAGGCAAGGATCACACTCTAGCTTTGAATCATTTTGGTAATGCACTCAGCACCAGGTGTTAGACAAGAGTGTAGTGGGGGTCACTGTGGTACCCTGAGAGTTAATCTCAACCCTCAGTTTTTCTTCCAGGTCCTGGGTTCTCTGTGAAACTATGGGGTCCTCCCCAAGGGTGAAATCAAATGTTAAGATCTCAAGGGGTTGGTACACCCCAGAGGAAGTCTCAGAGAAGAGGACCTCATTTACCCTCCTGAATTTGGTGAGGGCTTGTTTCATCTGGGGCTCACTTTCAACCCAAATCTAGTTAGATTCTCCCTCCTAGGGGAGCCACAAGTGGGAAAATTCAGTTGAAAAATACCTGTAAAGAGACTTAGACCAATTCTGACTTAGTAACATCCCATAAGTCTCTGGGATGTCCACCACTTGGATATCAATCATGTTGGCTGTATTTGGGTCCTGGATGAGTTGAATCTAGACATTTTTCAGTTCACCCACCATTTTTACAGCAGTTTTATCCAGCTAGATTACTGCATCGTTAGACGGGGTGGGGCAGAATCCAAGCTTCTGGAATATGGATAAAGGTGTGATGTTTCCCAAAGCCCCAGAGTCTACCAGGAAATTGTGTATATTCTTCCCTTGTATGTTCAAACCTAGTAGGAAGGGAGGATCCTCAGTGTTACCTTGGAAGACAGCCACGTTGGTGTCATCAAAAGAGACAGTCTTGGGTGGGTGACTGACGGCTTCCAAATTTCCCAAGAGCTTCAGAAGAGACTTCTTCTGCTCAGGACAGTTCAGCAAAACCTCCATCAAGGTCATGGAGGTGGTATTTTGTTCTAATACCTTTGTGATGTCGAACCTACCTCCCAAAAATTGGTGGCTTCCCTCGGCCGGGTCTTTAGCTTGGTTAGAGTCGGGGCCTTTTGGAGGAAAGGAGTGATCAGTCATATTTTCTCAGGGAGGGGCATCTTTGAGAGGTGTGGGCATGTAAACTGGTCCTTTACCAGCCTGACTCTAAGTGTTGTAGGGAGTCCATGGGTTGGTCAAGGCATTGGCCTCAAAAGCTAGAATAGATTCATCAAAGAACCCATGTAGTTCCAATTCCTCTTCGTCTTCTCTGTATGCTCCAAAGAAGACGGTCTCATAGGTGAAGGTACCATGAGTGGGATCTTGTATATGAGGCTTTGAGGGAGTAGGATCAGAAGCTTGTTGACTATCCAGTTGGGAGATCATGATGACTTTCTCCAGCGTGGCACAGTTCACCTCGTTATGAGAGCCTATGTCATGCAATCTACACTAGTTGGTCATAGGTTTGAATTTTGTGACTAGCATGAAATGGGAAGGTCCAGTGCTACCCAGATTAGTGTTTTGGTTTAGAGGAGGACCTCTAGTGTTAGCATTGTTGTTCCATTACTGTTGACTGGGTCGGGGCCCGTTGTTGAAATTTCTTCCTTCAGCATTGTTGTTTCGTTGGCTGGAGGAAATATTCCCCTTCTGAAAATTGGTGTTGTTGGGTGCATAGGACCCCACCTTTAGCTGTCCCATATCCACTGTCAATGTGGACAATAGTCACTAGAGGGATTCAGCATCAGTGAACAACAGAGTGTTCGTGTCACAATGTGATGGTTATTGTTTTTGGTTTCCCAGAAAAGTGGCAACATTCATCGAAGTCAAGGGCAGAAATCCTCCAGCTACGAACAACTGAAAGAAAGGCACTCCAAATGGTTGTGTTTGTGGTTGTTGCATTTGTTGCGGTTGGTTCCAGGGAAAGGATTCCAGACCCGGTGTTGTTTGAACTTGGGATGGATATACGTATCGGGCCTACTGGTCTATCGGCGGTGGTGGGGGATTCATAGCCATCATAGGGGCACCCATTTCCTGATTGGGGTTCTATCCCCCGGTGTAAGAAGTTTCACCAGGTATCATGTTAAATGGCATGCTCTACCCAATCCCGCCTGGAGATTTGTTAAGACCACAGGTCAACTCCAAGGCCAGGTTGTAAACCTTTGCCAAAGTATCTCGGTCACTCAGGGTGGTAGTTCTCCAGAGGAAAGTGGCAATGAAAGGGTCCATCACATTAAGATAGGTTTGGATAGTTACATCCGCGGATGGGATGAAGGGGCTCGTGCACCGTTTCAAGGCGCGTTGGAACCGGTGGTTGAATGCTGCAAGGGGCTCATTCGGTTCCTTCTTGATGGAAATGAACTATCTATGGGAACACACTGGGTCCATGTGTATACAAAAGGCAGTCAGGAAGGCATCCTCCATGTCCTGCCAACTATTGATGGAGTTGGCGGGAAGGTTGAGGTACCAGTTTAGCTCATTTTTTCCCAGTGATAGAGGGAACATCTGGGTCACAACATCTTAATGTTGGATCCAATGTTAGTTCATGGCATATTTGCATGCCTACAGATGCTCTTCTGCGGTTCATCAGCCTAAATGCTCATATCAGGGACAAATCTTTTCTAGGTGCGCAGGAAGTTCATTGGTTGCACCCGAAAACTGTCCCATCGGGGACCTAGTGTTTCCAAAATACGCAACCATCAACGGTGTTAGATTTTGACTAGGTTGAGCATTAATTCTCAAGTTCATCTGGGAACTTGGGTATTCTGAGCTGTAATATATCCCCAGACAATTGTGGTTGATTTGGCTTTAGGGGTCCATTTCTTTCGAGCAGGAGGCCCGAGTTCGACAATCCTTCTGGGATTGGGAGCTGATCTAAGGACTCTTTTGAATCTTGCTGATGAAAAAAATCCAATCACACTAAAGGTTTGACTCTTAAAACTATGGCTTGGGGAACCCTCGGGTGGTGTGAAGTCTAAATCCTCATAGGGGGACGAGTTCATGCCCTCCTTCTAGCGCCAGTTTTTGTTGATGAGACTTTGTGACCGGGTCTGCCAACAGATGTAATTTGTCACCAGGTACCGAGGTACCGGCCAACTTTGCCTATAAAGGTTGTCCGGGGAAATGAGATTCCTCAGGCCTTCAAGCACATGAGATTCAGGTCTCGATAGTGTGGGAGCTTACTTAGGAATGTGACTATTTTGTTCAGGGGGATTGCTGGTTATCTTGGCTCATCTTCTCTAGGGATTCGATTAAGTGGGGTTTCCTGCAAGCACTTACTAACTTTACCAAATAAACTTCAAAAGATACTGCAAGGTTAGAAATATTCCATCTACCTATAGTTATGCCAAACATTTAAAACATCAACCATGCTCTAACATGCTACACTAAATACTGAAGAAAGACAAAACCATCAGTTCATATTTAATCAATAGCGAGGAAAAGAAGGTCGTTAATCTACTTAAAATATTAGAGCAAGGGAAATAAAGAACATGCAACATAAAATACCATTAACTCGGAGATAAGAATGCTAACAACATCATTGATAGAATCCTTCCTTCTTCATTAACAAGTTTCTAGCAAGCACTAGTGCGTACAATAATGGTGGCTCTAGGGGAGCATTTAACTACTGAAAGCTTCTAAAAAACTAAGGAGCATTGAGCTCTACAACTAAGAACTGAGAAAACTAAAATGCTATTATATATGGACTAAAAAATCATCAATTTTGCTGACCCTTGGAATGAGGTTGGACTTATTATTTATACACAAGTTTTGACCTAAAACTAACATAACTTATTTTACACTTAACAATATAATACTATTTCTGGTGGCTGATACTACCTACGCCATGTTACAAAATACCTCAAGATGGAGAAGGTCTGACATGTCAGAATAATAAGACAAGGAGGAGTGGAAGAATCGGCCTTGAGAAGAAATCTGAGAGGAGAAAAGAAGAAATCTGATCCCTCAGGGATCGAGGCTACATGCCTCATTAATGGTAAAGTAGCTCCCTATCTTCGATGCGCCAGTGTTACTTTGGAGTGGCACCTTAGGAAGACCACCTATCAAAATCATCATCTGAGCTGACGTGCCCTATTGCAGTTACCTACTTTCTGATACTGTTATTAACCCTCTAATAGTGACCGATCGACTTCAGGAACTGAGAGACTGGTCACTGAAAGAATACAAAATTATGGGATCCGGAAGCTTACGCTCCCTAAAGAATGAATAAATACAATATACATCTCCTGACAATCATCTCCAAAACCCAGAGGGTTTTATTATTTTTTAGTATCATTGAAGGTCTAAAGGAGCCAAGCAATCCGATCTTTATCTATATCCTTGAGGTCAGCCTGGCGGTATTTGGCCACCTCCACTTGTTCGCCTTGATCTAGAACATTTGCTTTGAATTCCGTGGCCATCTTGGTCACATCATGACTTTGAAGAACCATGCAAGTGAGCCTTATCATTTTTTCCCCGTCTATTCCCTCTGAGGATCCATACTGAGACTCCACTAGCTCATCAAACTTTCCCACGACATATTCCTCTTGAGTGCATGTTTCAGTGCTAAAGGGATCATTTCCGGAGACCTTCGAGATAAATGACTTGTACAAATTAAAAGAATATTGAACTTCTTGGAATTTTTCACGCAAGGGCCCTACCATTTGCTTGATTACCCCCAATGTGAGGTCAAGTCTGGAGTGCTGGGTCCAGACAAATTCAAAAGACTCCTCTCCTAAAATTCTGGCTTCAGAGACAATTTCTTCTCCGATGCCGATGATTTCCTCCAACTCAGCCTTCCATGCTTCATAATTTTCAATAAATCCTTCCCAGATGGAGATGGTGGTTTTAGCCTGGTGCAAGGTCTTACTAGTCACATATAAGTCCAGAAGCATGGTCACTAGGGAATGTCAGACATTTCCTACATGTTCTATAATCCATTCATCAATTGCCTGGGCCTTTCTTTTCATCGCCCTTAGTGAATCTATGTCACCCTGAGGGAGTGGTGCCCCGAATGTGGAGACCTCCAGGGGAATGGTGGTAATAGGCTACGCAAGTTTTATCAGCAACCCCATGAGGTTTTTTTTCTTTTCTTTCTCTGCCCTGAATTTATGGGCCTCCTTTTCATAACGAGCCTCCACTGCCTTGGTCGCTTCTTTCAGCAAGTCCAGCTCACCTTGTTTTCCTCTCTTCCCTAGTGATATTTCGGTGGTGGAGTATTCATCAGCCTTAGTCATGGCTTTGTTTTCATCTAGGGAAGGTGTTGCAATCACCGCAACTGTATCTTCACCCGGCCTGGTCTAAAGAGTATGGACTGTACAAGCCTTCTTGGCCTTGGGAGGATTCTGCATTTGGGCCATCATCTCCGCCAGTGAGAGATGGGATTTGGGTATTTTTGGGGCCTTCCTCTTCCAGGATTCTATCAACCATTAAGGTGGCAGGGGTGGCTTTGTAGCCAGTGTCCATTCCTGTTCCTCCCCTTTGGGGTTTGTCTGTGTTTCCTCAATATTCTGAGCCTTCCCTGAATCCTTTCCTATGTTTTCAGGCCTGCCGACAAGATTTGTCTCAATAGTGCTTGTGTCATCTGCCCCGGTGTCTGCATCTTCAGCATCATTGGGATCAACCTTTATTTCTTTGGGGTTCTATTCCCCACCTTACTGATATTCTTCATTAACCTCCTCTACTAGAGTGTCTTCTTCCATTGGTGCATTCTTTGGAGGTGGTGGAGGTATCGGGCCAAGATTCAACATTTGAGCCATTGTGATTACCTCACCGAATGTTACCTTTGGAAGCGGTGTCTGGAGCATGGTAGTTGGGATTATGATTGAACTTGTTGGTCTGGTTCCCCCGACTGATGTCGGTTTCTCATCTTGTGTTTGCTTTCTCTCTGTGGTTCCTTCAACCTGTATCTCCGAGACTTCAGAGATGTTCACCTGTTCATGTTCTTCTACTCTCTCTACCTGGGTTTCCTATTTTTGAGCAACTTCTCCGAGAAGTTCATTTCAAGAGGGGGCACCGTTTCCTCTTGGGAAATGATTTCCTCAACCGATCTCCTGATATCTCCCTACAAGTTCCCAAATTCATCATGGGGAGGGGAGTTCTCTGGGATATCCTCAAGTTCTTTTTCCAGCTTTGAAGAGTCAGAAGAAAGGATCTGTACTTCTTGGATGCTTGGCATCCCAAGCTCTAGCTCCTCCTTTGGTTGAGAGTTCTTTTTATTTCTCCTAGTTATCAAAGGGGGGGCTGCATCCATCATAATTTCCCGCTCCTCTTCCACTCTGGTCCTTGTTGCTCGGACCATCAATGCTGCCAGTGAAGGGGAAGAAGGAGGGTGGACAGGTCCAGTCATATGTACTAGGGTGGCCAATCACGTGATTAACTTATCCTTAATTTGCTAGGAGACTATCAACATTTCTTGCATTTGCTCTATTATGGGGGTCACAGATGGGGTTTGCAACAAGGCCCCCATTATCCTTTCTCCTCTATCCTCCACTTGTGAGGAAGTTCCGGCCCCAAAATTTGGGCCCCATACAAACGAGCCAACTTTACGTGTGCTTCTTGGGCATGCCTTCTTAAAATACACGTGGTTGTGTTCGACCATGTTGTGGGTGAGATCCTCAATTTTTGGCCCTTCTTGTGCGTTCCAGTCTACTAGAGGGAGGGCCATCTTGTCTACTTCATTTTCCTTGTATTTTGGGTCTACTATGGACCCGGTGTCTGAGAAGTTGTTCAAGAATTTTCAAAGCTTTAGCCTCTGCATCATCCCCATTGTCTTGCAGACAAAGTCCCGGCTCTAGACTTCAAAATTATCCTGGCAATCTTCCCAAAAATCCTCCATGTGAAATTCATGGGGCTCTAATACCCAGGGAAGTGTCATTGCTATTTTTCCTAGCAGGTCAAAGTTCTTCCACTCCAGATAGAATTCACTTAGGCCTAAGCTTTTAAGCTCGTTGTTCGCCTCTTTTTTCATGGTCAGAATACATGAGTAATTCTCACAGGTGATTGGGAATAGAAAATTTATTACCTTCTTCACCATGTAGAGTGCGTGCAATTCCAAATTTTTTTGGCAGTATTCCAAAATAATTATTTTGTTCCCACAGTGCTTGGGAAACAAATAGGGTTTCCCAGAGAAGCCGGTTACCCAAATATAAGTGTGTTGTTGGAACTGAATGTAGTAGTGGCCATAACTTCTGACCAAATCTATTGCCTCCTTGGAGAGGTTGTACCCAGCATCCCTGGTAGGTGTGAGGAGATTGTAGTAAATGAAGGCATCATTTACTCGGCAGAAGTTGAGGAAACTAGCCTCCCATTGGATTTGTGGGAAATAATCCCAGGGAGCCTTTTGGCCCAGACCGACTCAAGTAGACTTGTTGTGAGTAGCCCATTTGTGATAGGTTGTTGTGCTAGAGCCCAGAGAACATAGGACATCATGTAGAATTTAGAAGTCTGGGTGACCTGGAGGAGCTGGGAGTCCACATGGTTTGAGATGATGGTGGCCCAATCAAATTATTGCTCGCTGGAAGAGATACCGAGCAAGAAGTAGTACATCCATGCCACAAATTCCTAGGCATGGGGTTGTCCAAAGATCCTACACAATGCTATTATCCCCATTTGTATGCTTTCCTTGAATTCTAATTGGGGGATCTCCAGCTTCATTCTTTTGGAGTCTTTCTTTGGTTTCTTGAGCCAGTTGTTGTTTATATATTGTCATGCTCGTTGCCTCAGTTCTGACCGGGTATACAACTCTAATGGTGTCTTTGGATGCTGCAACTTGGAGTCTTTCTTTGGAATCTTGAGCTAGTTGTTGTTTATATATTGTCGGGCCATTTGTTCCAAAGCCAGGAATTCCTGTAGCACCTCAGATCAGGTGACGATGGCCATGTCATCGAATTGGGGAATTCCCAGACCTGTCTGAAAATTTGTTACATCCAAAGAAACCATTGGATTTGTATACCCAGTCGGAACCGAGGTAGCAAGCATGACGGCCTAGATGGAAGAGTTGTAGTGTGCGGCCAGAGTAAGAAAAAGTTATGGGGCTTGCACAGAACACGGGAAGCAAGCAGCCTTCAAAATCTTAGAATTGCCAATATTAACGGCCAATGGGTCTCCGATTGTTCATTGGATATACATCATTTTCACCAAGGCCTGCATTTTCACCCACATTTTGACACTGGTGTGGGTGATCAACTGAAAACTGGACTCAATCTTTGAACCTGTGACAGTGTTTTCTTTCAAGTACTTCATGGTCAGAGGGAGCTTTTCTAGGGCCCTCTCTATCTTAGTTCTGACAGCTGCCCTGGTGACTATCATGGTGGGGTGATCTGGACTCTCGAGTGGAGAGGATGTGTATGCCTCTGACATGATTAATGAACTAGATGCTGGCAACTTGCAAGGCAAGACGACCGCCAGAATTTATATAAGATAGAGTGCTACTCCGGGGTCCGGAGATCTTACCATCGCACCCACGCCTGCAAGGGTTAGTTTGTCAAATCCTGGGAAAGATGTGCATATAATGAGAACTGAAGTAACTAACCAACATATGGGGCTTAGGGGATTCTAGCACATATGATACTAGCGGAACAAGATTCAGGTAGGGACATAAGACCCGAAGTCTAAAAACTGACCATTGGGTGACATGGCCAAAAGGTGAGCCATATTAGGTTCACGTGGGTGTCACATGGCCATGTAGTAAATAGGATTTATGGTGATAATGCCAAAAAAAATCTGAATATGCACAAAGCAGAAGCCACTTGGATGGACTTGAATGAATGCAAGGGAAACAAATTTACCATTAAGATTGCTTCAACAGAGGAGAGAGAAAACCACCATGGTTCAAACCAACACAGAGCTGAGTCTGAACCATGTGGTATTCCCTAAGAAGGAGAGCTCACAGATTTGGGGAAAACATGGGTCAAGGCATGGTGAGCTCGACATGATACCAGAAGGATATACATTAAATTATAGGAGAATACAGAGGGCCGAGTGCTGAAACATATACACACTATTTACAGATATTTACATAATGTACAAAATAGATACAAAAATTACAACTACACAGAGGGTGGATAACCCTCTGCTAGTACCAACCCGCCAATGGGAGGCAACCCAAAGAGAAAAACCAGAAACAAAAGACCCAACAAAACCAGAAGCAAACACAAAATAGAAAGGAAACAAAATGAAAAACAAACCATAACCAAAAAATTAAAAACCAGGGAATGAACACCAAATGGCGTACCTGGAGCACGAGAGATGCGGGAAGGACAAACACCAAATTCCTGCAACAAGATATCCTTTAAACACTATGAACAAACATCGTGAACCACCTGCTAAACATTGCTAATCATTGCTAACCACCAGAATAATCAACACTTACTCACTTCAAATTTGCTTCAATCGCTCTAGTAAATTGCCTTAGGTTTTTGATCATGGTAAATGTGAAAATGATAGGTAACTTCAATTTATACCCCTAGGGTAAAAAGTGGAGTACCTTTCTGTAGACTCTGGGATAGGTAGCCCTTTAGACTCTGGGCCTGGGGATTCCACGCAACTATGCCTTCTTGCGAGAGGAGACATAGTTGAGGAGAATCCTGGAGTCCAAAATCCTGCTCTGGAGAGAAAAAAAATTGGGGACTGGGTCCCGCAGATACAAGAAACAAAAATAGAAATAAAAGAAAACCTCACGAAAGAAAAGCCCATAGGGAAAACAAAGAAAAAGGAAAGAAACAAGACAAGAGTAAAAAGCAAAAAGAGGGGACCCAACATTTTGTACACAAAATGTAGGGATGGGTATGTAGGGCATAACACTAACCTTAGATATGAGTGCAGTTTCTACATACCTTTCATCTTCATCTGAATCATCTTTCACAGCCACAAACACCATCTCAATGTCTTCATCAGGTTTGGTGTCAGTATCTTCGTCTTTGCAAGAAGCTAGGTAGCTGGATTTCTTGCCTTTGTCCTTATAGTCTCAAGTATCTCTTCTTTCTGATTGTCAGTAACTTCTGTAATATTTGTTATCACCTCTGTCAGATTTCTTCTCAAAAGATCTGTCATTAACTCTGTCATCTTTTCTTTTGTTAGGACATCTTGCAGCAAAGTGTCCAATCTCTTTACAATTAAAGCATACAAGTGGTAAC
>MU227355.1:2061575-2095439 GCA_018584345.1 Thuja plicata
GACTTGATTTGCTTATTCTCATAGAAGATTTAAATGCAGACTCTAAGTTTGGTAAGACACTATTATCAAAGTTATTCATCTCAAATGAAATCAGTCTACCAATTAAGCTATCAAGAGTAACTATATTTTTTTGCTACTGCTCTCATTTCTTCAATGGCAGAAACTCTAATAGCATATACAGGCAGTAAGGTTCTTAAGATTTTACTTACCACTGTCTCCTCTTCAAGTGTACCTCCAACTCCTCATATAGGATTGACTACTTTGATTCTTGTGATATACTGTGTGGTGTTTTCTCCTTTCATTCTGAAATCATCAAAATTTCCTCTGAGGCTTTCTTCCTTGGCTCTCAAAACATTTGTATCACCTCCATGTACAAGCTTCAGTTTGTCCCACATCTTCTTTGCAGTTTTGCAATCTTTGATATCTTCAAATTCAGCATCAGAGAGTGAGCAAGAAAGCTCTATGACCATACAGTTGTGCTCATGCTTCTCTCTCAATTTATCTACTATTAATACTCTTGTGGGAAACACATATTCAGTATCTAGGAATTGAGTAACATCATTACCAATACCTGATAAGGGGAATCTTATCCTACTTTTCCATGAAGCAAAGTTTTCTTTTTTCAACTTGGGCACATCTCGTCTGTTCATCTTGTGATCTTGACTTAGGTCTTGAAACCTTCCTTTCTAAGCACACAAGCTCTGATACCAATTTTTAGTAATAACTGAGAGGGGGGGTGAATCTGTGGCCTCAAAAATTTATCCTTCAAACTTAACCACCAATAAATAAATCTTAGATTATTATGTCCCTACAAGATGCATGCCATGAAATACTAATAATGATTAACTATCTGTCAGTTTTCTCTATCAATCCTTATTCTTTCTTGATTACTGATAAGCATTATAACTATTTACCAATACTCAGTAAATAAGTAGAGTATACCGATCAATCTAGAGTTAGCTATGTAAGATGCAAGACAGTAAAGAAATGAATCATACACACATAACACACAAATTTTAATGTGGAAACCCTATTAAGCGAAAAACCACTGGGACTAGTACCCCAAATTTTCACTCTTCTGAAGTGAGCCCTATTAGGAGCCAACCCTGTTAAAGGTTACAAACACACTATTAAGTGCGACCTTGTTAGAGGATTTTATACATAGAGGTTGTCACTTAATATTGGGCATCTATTGCTACCATCCTTGAATCAACCTCCTTCTTAGACTGTCAATAGGCATCGGGCAAGTCCAATGCTACTTTCATGAATCAACCTTTTTGGCACTCCTTGAGATGTACCTCAATATATAGAAGACTGTTAAGTCTTGCTCGGTTAAGAGACTTGATGCTTCAATGGTTAAACTAAAACACTATGACCTGTTCATATTGTAACTTTGAATTGCAGATTTTCAGATCTATTTAAGTACATTACCTCTGTGACCAATGTATCAATTCAATCCTTGTGCTCCATACTTTCTACTCTATGATGTTGTGCTCATTGTTCGTCGATGTCTACAGAATTCCTTAGCTCTTCCTTTAGCTTGTTTGATCAGTACTGCATGAAGTTGTTCTTCATCAGTTTCTCTTCAGCATCCTCTTTCTATTCACTCCCCTTAATCCCATTCATAAATAAATTAAGCTTGTCTCTTATATAGACATAATATTCATTGTTTCTTGATTCTTGATTCTTGGCGTGATAAACAATCCAACCAATTAGATTTAAATCATAACTCCTAATTTTTCTCGTAGATATCTTCTTGCCAATTGTACAAATCATCTTTAAATCAATCACTTATCTCTGGTCAAATAAAACAAAGTAGACAACCAGTTAAGTCTATTTTTAGCTCTGTTAGCTAGATATTTTGTCATTCTCTGAACTCTCTATTCTGTTGATCACCACTGCAATTAGTCATCGGTGACAACTGACTCTTCCATCGGTGAGACTCCAGTTAGCTTCGTGATCTCCGTCCATTGGGCATCATTGGAATTTTACTTGTATGGCAACTCTATATCTTTGGTCATAGGGAAACCTTCTGACTTTTCTCATCGTGCATTATGTAGTTTTGCTTCATTGAGCAACACTATGCTTCTGATCATTGGGTATCACTGTGACTATTCTTCTTTTCTCTGTCCGTTGGTGTTGTTTGTCACTTAGTGAATACTTGACTTTTATGTATTTCTGAAAGCATAACTTTGGTTCCTTTGGTTCTCTAGATTCTTTGGCATTACATACATGACCATACAGATGATATCAAGTTGTCATCAATGAAAATACAGTCTATTAACTGATTTAATGACCTGCATTATCTTTCAACTTAACATTATCAAACATTCAATCAGTTACATGTCATCACATGCAAGGAAAAACAATCTTGTAAGCTTTAGGAATATTTTATCCTTGGGGAGTTATGAAAAGTACACCATCTCTAGACCCTTATTGTGTGAATGATCCATCAAAGAACATCTTCCACAGGTGTTATGTCAAATGTGGGATAGCTTAATTAGGAAACTTGATGGTCAGTGGTTTAGTATCTTTAAGAGGATCATCCTCCAAGTGATCAACAATGACTTGTCACTCGATATCCTTCCTATCCACATATTCGATGTTGAACTAACTAAGTATCATTACCCATTTTGTTATCCTATTGGTCAAGGTTGATTTCTTTAATAGATACTTCATAGGATCAATTTTTGCAATTAACTTGACTAAATGCACCAACATGTATTGTCTAAACTTTTGTGAGGAGAATACAACTGCTAAGAAATCCTTCTCGATTATTGTGTAATTGATTTCATAGGAAACCATTCTTCTATTGATGTATTATATTTCTCTTTCTTTGCTTGTTTCATCATGTTGTGCTAGTAGCGCTCCAAGCGATGTTGTTGTAGTAGATATATATAGTAGGAGAGACTTCCTTGATATGGTTTCCATTAGAATAATTAGATTTTCTAACTATTCCTTGATCTGTTGGAAGTTCTCTTCACACCCTTTGTCCCACTTGAATGTTATACCTTTACACAATGTCTTTGTAAAGGTTTGAGCTTTATCTACTAACTGTGAGAGTAACCTTTTGATTGATTGTAGCTTTCCTTGCAATGTTTTGATCTGACTGATATTCTTTGGTGGTTGCATCTCCATTATCACCTGCACCTTTACAAGATCAACTCCAATACCTTTTGTCAATACAATATATTTGAGGATTTTTCTAGATGTTACACCAAAGGTACATTTCTTTGGGTTCAATCTCAACTTGAATTGTTCCATCCTCTCAAAGATTTTTTCTAAGTCGGCTAAGGGTGTAGTTCTTTTTTCTGATTTAGCCAAGGTATCATCAACATAATCTTCCATGTTTTTTTGAATCATATCATGGAATATAGTTTTCATAGCTCTTTGATATGTCTCTCCCACATTTTTAAGACCAAAAGGCATGACATTCTGGAAGAATGTGCCTCAAGCGCAATTAAAATTCATATTCTCTGGGTTCGTAGGTGCTATCCTTATCCAGTTGTAACTTGAGAAGTCATCCATTAGGGAATAAATTTCATATCTTGTTGTGAGACCTATAATCATATTGATATTAGGAAGTGGAAAGTCATCTTTTGGACAATCTTTGTTTAGATCTTGAAAGTCTGTACATACTTTGATTGATTTGTTAGTTTAATAAACAAGCACAATATTAGAGATACAGCCAGCATAAGTGATAGCTCTTATGAATTATGCTTTCAACAACTTCTCTAATTCATCTTTAACCAATAATGTCACATGAGGATGCATTTTCCTAATTTTTTGTTTGACTGGTTTTACTCTAGGAGCAATGGAAAAGTGATGCATTATCAAATCTATGTCAAGTCTTGGCATATCTAAGTTGGACTAAGAAAAAATGATCTTTTTGTTCATAAAAAATTGAGTGAATTGTTTCTTCCCTTCTTCAGACAAAGACTGTGCTAGGTATATCAGCTGAGGTGATTCTGTTGTTCCCAAGTTGATTGGTTGTGTAGGACCTATGGGTACTGAAGACCGCTCCTATAAGTGATCAAGTAGAATGTCAAGCTTCCCATCCTCCAAGGCCTCTAAGAGGTTTTCACCATTGGATGCATCATTTTTTTTACTATTTTGGGTTTTGACATTGCCACAAAGTGGTTTTCACTGTTAGACCTCCTTTTCTTTTTATTTTCCTTTTTAAGATTGTGAAACTTGATATCCCCCTCCATCATGTTCACGCTCGCTACACAGGTGGAAGAGGTAAGGGTCTTAATAGAATTTAGGTAGCATGCTAAGGTATAGTCATTTGGGAAAGAAATAAAGTTCATAGGTTCATTATGATTCCACTCAATGTGTTCATGATGTATTAGGGACAAGGATCCAATTTATTCTAGGGATAGCACCTCATTATCGTGATCAAAAATTTGAACCGGTAAGAGAAGATCAATTATGTTACTCTCTAAAGGACTGCCTAGACCGTGAAGTGTCCAAACATCACTATTAGAGCCATTGTTAGTATTATGTGGATCTAATCTTCTTGATCTACCACTAGGTTTTTGAATCTCCTCTCATACGATCCCTTGGTTGAGTAAAGTTCTTATAGGAGCAATCTCAATTCTCGACGTCGATATGATTCTAGTGTTACTTCCAGAGTTCCATCTTATGTTATGAGTAGCACTTGAAATTTCACCTTGTTCAAACTGAGGTGTATACTTATGAATGACATCAACCTCAATCTCCATAACTTGTTCCCACAAAATGAGGTATATCTAGTATATGAATAGTAGCAACTAGCTGCCCCTAATGAGGATGTCTTTCTTCTAGGTCACTCTTCATACATTGACCAAACTTGTACTCATGAGAATCTGTTTGAATATCATCATATCTACTTAGGTATTGTTCTATGGTCATATGAACTTATTCATCCTCATTTGCACTAATCTCTTCTCTCTATTGATCCTAACCTTCTTGTACTTCTATTTGTATTTCAGTTCCTTGTATTAATGTTGGTTGAGGTGAATATGACTCAATTGCTTGTGCTCTTGGATCCATGAATTAAGGTAGATCAAGTATGTTAGTAACAGTGACCAGCTACCCCTAGTTAGGATGTATTTCCTCTTGTCCATTTTCTTATTGTTGTTGACTCACCAATGTTTCTTTGGTGAGTTAATTTTATTCTTGGCTTTGGTGATCTTCTTCTTGTGATTTTTGTGATATTGGTTCATTTGGTTTGAAGCGACCTCTTAAATGATGTCAAATGTAGGGTTCTCCTTGGTAATCAATATTCTCTATTTGCATATGAAACAACCTATCAAAAGATAGCTGAGTAATTTTTTCCTCTTCTCCAGATTCATCACTAGAGTCCTCTATTTGATAAAATATAGGACCATCCTTGGAGGAAGGGTTAGATTTTTCTCATGGTACCCTAGTCCCATTTTTTCTTTTGGGCTCTAGAAATCTGTGTGTATGGGTTCTATCAATCCTTTATTCTTCCCTAGGGGTCCTTTGCCATCATACCCCATTTTTTGCATGATTTGGTACCCTTTTCCATACTTCTACGTAGATATTTCAATATGCTTAATGTCTTGATCATGCTCTTATCCTTTGTAAATCCAGGCAAGGATAGCTTTGTCATTATTTTCCACTACAAGAGAAATACTAGCCTTTACCATCCATGTTCCTTCATGTATTGTTATTGTCTTTGAACTAGAAGGCTTGGATGATGACGAGGGTTTTCAATAAGACCTAGGAGATGTAGGAAGGTTAGACACATACAGAAAGGGATGTATTTGACATTCTCCCATTTCTATGTATTTGATTTTTAATTTATCCTCAAAATTTCTCATGATAGCTGCTTTAGAACTCTTAGCTTCTTGACCATTGAATGCTTCTTTGTTGTGTGGGACCATGTTGTCAGCTTGTTTCAAATTGTTGCAAGAGTAGCTACTATCGACTGGGATGGAGAATTCTACTCCATTATGTGGGAACTTCACACACTGATGATATGTTGATGGGACAACCTACATATCATGGATCCAAGGCCTTACAAATAATATATTGTATGCCAAAGGTAAATCTAACACCCAAAAGATTACATCACTCTCGACTGGTCCCACCCTAATGGGTAACATAACTAACCCTTTTGATGACCTCTATTCTTCATCATATGCCTTTTATGGTTATTTCTTTCTTGGGTCTATAACATGCTCTGAAAAACCCAATGTTGTTACAATTTTCAGAGTACAACTATTCAAACCAGCGCCTCCATCTATCAAGATGCATTTGAATCTATGCTTATGTATCAAGACCTCTACTCTATGTGCAAAGGTTGATTATGAGGGTGATTTAGCAACTTGTCATCTTCTTCTACAAAAGATAGGTAGTGAGGTGAGATCAGATGACCCACCATTGTTTGGAATCGATCAACATTAAGGTCTTTTGGCACAGTTGTTTCTAGAAGGAAAGTTTCAAGAATATCCTTGTGTGATGGAGAGAGAGATCTTAAGCAATTGTAGAATAGAAATTTGAGTAGAGATTTTTTGTAACTTATCAACCAAGTTGTAATTCACCACTGTTATTGAGGAGAATAATTGTTTTGATGTCAAAGGATTTTTTTTTTCATGACAGGCTATTTATATGAGGAGGCCACCCCCTTAAGAGTAACCTCAGACTGATTTCTCATCTAATTTCTCATCACATCATTGGAAGATTCAGATTCTTTCTTATCCTTGACTATGATCACATTAACTAATTGGTCACATGGTTCAAGCATAGGGATCATATTATCGTTATTAGCCTAGGTAAAGTTCACTTTGGCTCCTTGATTCTTTGACAATTCTCCTTGTTCGTAAGAGGTAAGAGGTTGTTTGAAAGCCTTGTGATCACTATTTGAATGATTTCCATCAATAGTGATAGTTTTTTATCAATCAAGTCTCGTATGAAATGTTTTAATTCCATGCATTAATTGGTCAAGTGTCCCTTGTTCTTATGATATTCATAAAAATGGTTATCATTCCACCACTTAGGTTTCACTACTGGTTCCCAAGGCTTTAAGTCTGGTAACACAATGATCTTGTTGGCCAACAAAGTCTTCAATGCTGATTTGAGTGGTTCTCCTAGAGGGGTAGAGTTGTGCTTGGGTTTAGGTATTGATGGTGCTTTGTCTTTGTGTGTGTTTTGGTTATTCATTAGAGTTGATGAAACATTTGAGTTTTTCTTAGCAGCCTGGATGCTACTAGATAGATTGAATATCGGGTTCTTTAGACTTGAAATCAGATGAATCAAACACCCCATCATTGACCACATTTTTATTCGTGTTCCAATATTTATCCTTGTCTTTGTTATTGTTGTTATTGGGACTGTTTGAGGGCTTAGTGTCTTTGTATAAGGTAAGTTCACCCTTATTCACAAGAACATCTTCAATGTGGATAGAAATCTCTACCAATTTATCATAAGCATCATAAGTTTGCATTTGGAGTACATAATTCATTTTGGATACCAAGTTACTGATAAAGATGTCTGTCTTTTTTCTGTTTCTAAGATTTGTCTAGGATATCTTACGAATGTCTTTCTCCATATTTGAAGGAATTTGACAAAAGGTTCACCATTGCATTCCTTAGTGTTACACAAGTTCAACATGGTGACCATGTGCAAGGTGTTATAGGAATATTGTTGGATGAATTTATGTATGAGCTCATCAAATGTCCCAATACCTGATGGGAATTTAGTGATTCATTCCAAGGCTTGGCCTTCAAGGCTTTGACACAAGAACCTCATTATGTAAGTTTGTTCACGCATACATTACATGCTAAGAACACAAAATTCTCTCACGTGATCTTGAGGGTCTCCATCTCTTCCATATTTTTCATACTTTGGGATTTCAAATTTGGGAGAAAATGGAGGCATGTATAGGTTTCTATCAAATGCAAAAGGACATATTGATTCCAGTGAGTACTTGTTGGAAGATCATTCCTTTGATTTCTTTATCTCTCTAAGTTCACATCTCATATCTTGCAATTGTTGATTAAGAATAGTGATAGGAGACACTTCCTCATGTTATACTAGCCTCTCAACATCAAAATATGGAGGAAGTTTGACCCCCATGGAGGCTAGATGCATAAATTATCTATATTTTTCTAGTTGCATGAGATTTTGCATCATCTTTTAGAAATGTTTGTCTTGTTGACATCTTCTAATTTATTCTTTAGTAGGTTCCTCAATCAAGGAAGAGACATTCCTACGGTAGTTATGTCATCCCTGACTAGATCCCCAATCAAACCCTGACATGTTTGGTTTTTTATGGTGCTCAGTATGAAATTAATGGCATTGAGGACTTGAAGGTGTGAGTAGGGGTATTGATTTATGTATGGATGATGTGCCTTGATTTTTAGTATTTTGTGCAGATCTTGGTTTTTGACAAGATAAGGGTCCAGGAGTAGGATCATCAGTAGCCTTACCTTTTGGATCAAGATCATTCTTCTTCTATTAGCTTCTAGTATGTACTAGCATGAAAGTTAATAAGACTGAAAGCTAGGAGTAGCTAAATGGATTAGACCAATATCAGGTTGTTGAAGTGGTAACTTGTCTCGAGAATTGATGAGAGATGATGTCTTAAATATTGATGATGAAATTGGCACAAGGTGTCAAGGTTAAGGCTTGATTTCCTAGATAAGGGATACTTGCAACCAAATTGATTAGTATCTGATTAATGAAAGAGGATGAGACTAGTTGAGTACTCAAGAAACTAAGATAATAGATCGAGGTAACCATGATAAAGCTCAAGGACACTGAACAAGATAGACTAATGATCCTATTGGGCAACTGAATCAAAGGTCAAACAATGATATTAAAGGTCATAATTAGGCTCTAGGTGTCAAACGATAACAAACCGATATGACAAAAGGCAGATTTTGTACAATGATTTTTAGAGACTGATACGAAAAAATGGTGAAATTTGTAGGCTTGTGTGATAAATCTCTGAGAATGGTACGATAATGTGGTGAAATCAATTGTTGGTCTTGAAGATTCTACTTCGTACAAAAATTTATACCTAATGATATGACAGAAAGCATCTACTCATACAATAAAGCACTCATATCACACGATAAAGCACTATTCCATACAATGAGATGCTCTCCAGGATGATAAGATGCAACTAGATAGTTTACCACTTGTTTTATGAGAGGATCTTGGACAATTCAGAATGTTCTTGGGTGATTTTGACAATGTTTGGGTATATTTTAGCAGAGTTGCAAGTGTTGAGAAAACACATCAAGCACACAAGCATGGGGAGATCAAAGAAATTTTATCCCTAAAGGCATTTGGCATAGTGTAAAAACTCTTTCTCGCAAACTTAGGCACACTTCAAGAGATAATTAAAATATGGCCAGTGCCAACCACACAATAGCTCAAAAATTTCATATTAGATGACTCCAAATGCTCGGGAAGGCACGATATGGTGAGTGTCTTGAGGAGGTTACTATCCTCCTTACATTTGGATTATCACACTTTCAGGGGTGAACCAGGTGATTTCTACACTAAAGTGCCTACTCTGGGCATCAGTTTGAATACACCCTTCATAGTCATGCCAACATGATTGATGCCTATATCCCTATGAAGAAATGCACTTGTCTTCCGAGAGTTTAATCTCAAAAAAAATTGATTACAGAGGGTTGGAAGAGGTCGGCTTTGCTTTGTTCCCACTTGGGTCATTCCCAGGAGATTTTTCCCTCAACCAAAAGGCCCTCTAAAGGTGATGCAATAAAGGAAATGGTTGGAAACTTAGAAGTCTAGATTTCTGATTTCTACTAGGGAAAACAAAATAATCTCCTATCCATGTTTTTTTCTCCCAAGCACATCAAGCAGGGTGTTCATTCCTAGGTCTTTTTCTAAGTGAGCAAATCAATGAGTCTAGGTTTTTGATTGTCTAGCTAGATAAGAGCATACTCCCCTATCAATGATTTGAACACTACAAGGACCTTGATTAAGTGTGCCTAAGAAAATCAATTATTGAAAACACAAAGTTTAGTTGTAATATCCAAGGCAACCTACAAGTAAGTCATTAGTAGTTGGATTGATTTTCTTCAACAAGTCATCCTACAACCACAAATGAGTTAGTATTTTCACAAAGATTGTTTGAAATAGTGGTCTTTGACAAGTGAGATCTACTTCAAATCGACCTACAATCACTAGGTAGGCTTCCAAATAGATCAACTAGAAAGCCATCAAGACAATATTAGTAGTTAAAAACCAAAAATCAAGTCAACAAAACCCAAAAAAATTCTCTCTATTTTTGGTACGATAAAACACATTCAGTGCCCTTTTCATCATAAAATAGTATGATAAAACTCAATGAAGGACATGATGAAACTATCATATATTTCCTATCATATGATAAAACTCACTAAAGCACACGATAAAACCCTAAAATCTTGAATGTTGTACGATGAAAATCACATGCAGAGACGATAAATGTTAGCAAGGCCTATACTCGTATGATAAAGTTCACATTGAAAAATGATAAAAAGGTTTAGACCATATTGTTGTACGATAAACCATCCCAGCTCATACAAAATTCTACCGAGTTTCAGAAAATCATAAAAAAAAAGCATGAAGTGAGGCCAAAATCCAAATTTCAGGCCCCGCGGTGGGCGCTAGAGATGTGTGTGTGAAAAATGGTTAGAACCTGTAGTAAAAACACTTCAATAAATCCTTACATACATGGGTTAGTATCATAATAATCAATCAAAATAACAAAGAAAACCCCATTAGAAACTGATTTATTGCTTCCTAGATGAAGCGAGTATGGTCTATTTTGCTTTGCTCTCAGATTCTGCATGTAGGCCAGTGACTAGACTACTTCAAAATGGAAGATTCATTGTGAGTATGATGAAAGGATTGCAATCTTTACTCCAAAATATTGCTAACATAATGCAAACTAAGATGAATAATGACAAATCTAAGCTAAGAATGCAACTAAGAGTTATTATCAATTATGCAAAATGAGATGCAAGTAGTCTAAGAAAGGAAATACTAGGCAAATTAAGATTCCTACAATGCACAATAAAACCCTAGGTGAAATTTAGCATTATGATGTTACTATAAAATTGTGGATATATCAAATGATCTTGAGAGGGAATGGTTTTATAGAAATCTCATGAGAACAAACTATTGAGGTTCGATCACGAAGAGCGGTTTGGATGCATTCATCCGTTAATCCATGTGAGAATCGTTGATTGGTCAAAGATGTTCTTTTTTGGTTATAGATGAGACAAAATAGTAATTTTCTCCCTTTAATTCCCTTTTTAATTATAAATTGATGCACACACATGTGTTGAATGGGTTCACTTAATTAAAAAGAGATTGGGACTATTAAGTGACTTTAATTTATCAATTTAATAAACTTAATGCTAGGATTTGATATTTAGTTGTGTTACCCAAAATTTCCCATTCTATCCAATTTTGGTCTTAAAGTGGGGTAAATGTGGCTCCCACGAGGGTTGAACCCAACTTGTATGGTTTTTGTCTATGTTTTTTGGTCTTTACCTTGTTCTCTGCACATTTATGGACCTGGTTAAACCCATGTTCTATTTGTAAGGTCTAAAAACCTAAGGAAGACTCTTAAACCCTAGATCTTTTGTGGCTCGTTATATTTTCAAGTTACTTTTTTGTGCCAATTAAGCTTCTTATTTGTCATGTTCTTTATCTCTCCTTGTCTTTTATCTCCCAATCTCCTAACGCTCGACGGTTAGTCACTAACATTCAACGATCTAGAAAAATGGTTATGTCTTGGCACTTTTGTCTATCTCCTGATCTTATGATGAAATGATTAAGTCATAATTCATTCAGAGGCTTAGTGTATTTCATTGAAGCAATTTTCATTAGGTGGTGGTCGCTAGATCTTGTGATCATACCCTGGTCAAGTTATTTGTTTCAAGATCATGAGATATGCTTGGTCACTAGATCTCTTAATTTGATCAAAGTTAAGACTTTAGTCATTTCGTGATTGAGAGATCTCTTTGTTGCTGAATCTTGTAATGTTTCTTGGGTTAAGACATTATTTTAGAGATCAAGTGAGGGCCGTTGATCAAGTTCTACATCCTGTGGTTATTGCTAGATCTCTGAATCAGACTGGGGTTAATGTTTTTGTTCCGCAACTCATAGTTTCCTTTTATCTTCAAATCTCTAGATAAGCCTGATTCAAGATCAAGCCTGGTTGAGTCTCATTTAGAAATTTAGAGATAAGGCTTTATCTTTGAATCTCCTATCTGAACTACATTTAATTCAAAAGCTTGGAGATCACAATATTCCTTTTTCGCGTAATCTCATAATGGACTTGGAGTTAAGTCGGGGTCTCGAGTTTAAATATCTGGGCCGTCAATCATGTTTTCATCTTGCAATTATCTCTTAATCTCTAGATTAAACCAAGGTTCGATCAAGTACTCAGAGTTCTATAGATTTGTTTTTGTCGATGGGTTGCCATATCAAACCAGAGTTAAAGATGTGATTCGGAGACTCAAAGATACAAAGGGATTTAGGTGATCTGGGTTAAAGATGAGTTAGAGACTGAATCATATGAGAGATGAAATCAACAGTCAGTGATAAGCCTTAAGGACCATGATGATTGATAGATAATGATCAATGCAATGCGACAAGGTGACGCGGGTCTAGATCTGATTGTGATGCATGGGTAACTGGAGAAAAGATCGACGGCTATGTTTTAAAATTGATAAAAGGTTTTCGATTTGAGCCATTAGTGAGGTATTTTAGTGCCACCTATGACTGTTTGCATTTAAATTCAAATATTTAAATCTTTTCTCAAAACTTTAATGGTGGTGGCACGTTTCAACTTACATAGAGGGTAGATGGATCGATCTGATCTGTCTGGTTGAATTTATGACATTGGGAGGTGTCACCAAGGCATATCTGATTGCTTGGGATATTTTCAAAGGGAATTAATGTGCAAAAGTGACCATTTTAGGGTTTCTAATATTTCCCAAAGGATATCTTTTGTAACCCTGATCTAATCTGCATTGATTGAAAAATCAACTCCCAAGCCTTGGTGGTTGAGGAGGTTGTATATAAGTTATTTCACACTTTTGTAAGCAAGGTTCAGAATGTGTAAAGGTTTTCTGTGACATATTTCTTGTCCTTAAAATTTTCTTATGTCTTTAATTCTCAATTTTTCAGGCTTATGTAAGACTTTCTATGGCATTTTTCCTGCCCTCAGGTTTTCATATGTTCTAGGATTCTTTCTGAAGCATAATACAATAACTAAGTATTGAAGAATTTTGTGGGATATCTTTAGTTATCTTTCTTTTTTGTATCTTTGTGTACTATTGCGGATGATTGATAAGGATAATCTTGTGAATTTTGTTCATTCTGTGTTATCTTGTCTCCTTTATGTGCCTATTTTCTGGAGCAAATGTTTTTTTGCAGGTCATAGTCTGTGTCTATCTCCTTGAAACTATTTCTGTGAAATATTTTCTTTCCTTGAATAGTTTCATCTCAGACCTCTCTATGAAACACTTTTGCAAGCCTATTCAAGAAGTTGTACTTGTCTTAAGATGGAGATTTCATGTTAATACTTAGCCATATTTTTTATGATTCATGTTTCTTTCGGTGTATAACCTTATAGATTAATTTATTGCTTTCAGTCTTTCAGTTTTCCTTCTATCCCTTTTCCTCCCAAGTTTACTTTCAAGTTTCAAAAAAGAAAAATAGGTGATTATCCAAGAGGAACCGGCCTAGAACCCGGAGGTCTCACTTCAGTTAGCAAAGGTCCCACAACCTAGAAGTGATTCCCATGTTATACTAGATCTTTAGACTTTCGAGTTTAATAGGGTGCAAATTTGGTGTATAACAAGTTGATGATTAGAAGATTGATTTATTATGTAAGCATGGTTGATTGAATTTTCTCACATAATTAGGTCTACTCTTTAAATGCATTTGAATAGATTTTTAGGTCAATTAATCAATATTAGGGGCTCTTGGTTTGCTAGACCAATTATGGGTGATTACAGGGACCATATAATGATATCTCTAGCTCGGGCCCTAACGTGATCCGTAATCGGATCCACCACCTGCTGGAGGGGCCTATATTGTACAAAAATTCCATGTTAAAAAATTATAGTATACACGTGTACATGTACAATTATTGAGTTTATATATATAAGAAAAAATTAAAGCATGGATATTTAAATATATATAAATTTACCTATGTATTCTGATGAATAGGATCACCAAGTGCCTACAAATCTCCGTAGGTCGCATCCATCGTAATATCCTATAATACATAAAATTCAAAACATATGTATAGAATTAATGTACTTAAAAAATATATACAAGCAATCTATACAATTAAATAAAAAATCAAATTTTGATTTCTTACCTTATTTCTCTCCTTAAATACACGTCTGATGTCGGATATCTCAGAAGAGTGTAATGACATTGCATTTGGATCAATACCCTCATCGTAAGAAGAGATGAAAAACCTCATGTCCAAACTCTTGTTTTCTGAGGTGTAGGATCAAATGGTGTGATAATCCTAAAGGATAATATTTTGTCATTAGTATATGAGGAAAATATTTTTTGAGTTGTCAGTAACATGATCACCAAGTGACAGCAAATTGAGGTCACCGAAACAGACAAGTGTAGAGATTACCGAAAGTGTATTAGCACAATGATCACCGAAAGATAGTTTATGGTGTAAGCCAATAGATAGATTCAAATATTAACCCAACAACATAGTTCACAAAGGAACCCGAGAGAAAAGACTACAGAGTAACCCAAGCACCAGTCTACCGAGAGACAATTTTTCCAAGAAATGTGGATCTAAGTTACATGTTAGATAAAACACTTGAGTTTTATATTTATCTTTATGCTTATCTGTAAAACCATTTCTTGAGGGACAAGTAAAACATATGTAATTTTTTTAATCAGTCTAACTGATTGTAAACATACAAACTAGGACATCAAGGTCAAGTCATAAACCTTTGATCATAGAGTTTTTATTGTAAAGCATGAAACCTAAATAGGTCAAATACATTGTATAAATAGATGTAGAAATCAATCATGAAATGATGATTGTAGCCGCAAGAGACATCTATGGATCAGACAGAGAGTTTTATGTAGAAGGACACAAAAGACGGAATTTAGTTATGAAGAAAAAGATTCAAGGTTACTGAGCAGAACAGAGGTATAAATCAATCACTATAGGTGTTACATATACATTATGTACTTAAAGGATCTGTATTCAGAAAT
The DNA here is from genome assembly GCA_018584345.1 of Thuja plicata. Lineage (NCBI taxonomy): Eukaryota > Viridiplantae > Streptophyta > Pinopsida > Cupressales > Cupressaceae > Thuja > Thuja plicata. The sequence goes on from MU227355.1 coordinate 2,076,819, forward strand.
TCATGATTGCATACTATTAGGTCAACAAGTATTTTTGACTACTCTCTAACAATTGTAGCAAATAGAAGAAATTCTTTAAGAAGGTGGACTTAAAAGTCTTTATGTAAATCTCTTGACCGAGTGCACACTTAATAGTGTTTCTAAATCTCTTAACATAGTAGACCTTAAAAAGTCTCAAATGTTACTCCTAACATGGTAAGATCATTAGAAGTGATCACACTTGTAGCCTTAACCAGCACCTTCCATTCTGCACATAGTGAAGCTTTGTGGATTTCATCCCCACCACAGTTTTTACCTTCTAATAGAGGTTTTCTATGTTACCAATTATTGTGTCATGTATACTTACATTTCATGAATGTTTCTATGAATCTTTACATGCAATTAATTTTAAGTTTTGATACTACATGCATAAGGTAGAATAACATCTATGGTTGGTAAAGCAAGAACAGATCATTAAGGGTTAGTTGATAAAAAAATTTAAGGGTATTGATTCATCCCTCCCCTCTCAGTACACACCATTCCATTATTCCAACAATTGGTATCAGAGCCAAATCTCTTATTTGGAAAAGTTTAAATCACTTGAGAGAAAAGATCATACATTGGAAAGGTATAAGCTTGACAAGAATATTAAGAATCAGAAGTTGCAGATATAGATCTTCTATGAGCAATATAAAGAAGCAAGAATAAAGATGAGAGATCTACTGGATGAAAGAAAAGTTATGGCATCTTGCTACAATGAAACAAACTATCATGAAGAAGAGATACTTGATGTATTTGAGTCATCAGGATCTACATCTAGAAATACATCAGACACATCTGAAGGAAGCATTACAAGTCTGAATGAAATCAATCAAAATTTGACTGAACAAGTAAAGGTACTGCAAAATGGTCAAGAGACACATATGGTAAGGATGATTGATATTATGAATAATGCTACACAAGATGAACAAGAAAGAACATTAGCTATTGATGATAGGAGAAAGATCACTGAGAAACTATGAGAGAGAGAGAGAGAGAGAGAGAGAGAATCATCATGAGATCACCAATCAAATAGTTCTTATGAGTCGTGAGGAAAACCAAGTGAACATAGAACTCAATGGGAAATTAGAAGCTATTGGTGAGCTAAGAGAAGAAAATGAAAAACTAAAGCATGAAGTAAGGATTCAGTAACAACACAATGATATGATCAAGAAAGTTGAAGAAAGCACAAAAAGAATGGATAATTTTTTGGATGGACAAAGATGACTCAACAACAATACCGGTCTAGGTTATACCAAGCATGGAGAATCATCAAACCAAGCTGATCAAAACGATGTCTACATAAATCCATGACCAAGGAAGCAGTTATGCAATCACTATGGAAAACCAAGCCATACATCAAATGTTTGCATGAGCAAAGCTAAAGGTATTCCTAAATCCACATCTACATTCATAGGTAAATGTTATAACTGTAACAAGCATGGACACAAAGCACATGAATGAAAATATAAGGTGAAATGAACAAAGAAGGAATCCTACATGGAAAAATATTGTTCCACTTGCAAAATGCATGGGCGTACATCTCTTGAATGTAGGAAAAAGAAAAAGAAAGCATGGAAACCAAAATAACAAGAAAATGCTTATCAACCGAGAAGAGTCGGTAACTCATATATTTGGGATTATAACACATGGGAGAATCGCACAACATGTGGTATATATGGACACATAGCTACAAACTGCATGAGGAAATGGAAAAGAAAGTCTAGAAGCTGGACTAACTCCAAAATTTCATGCTTACATTTTCATAAGGTCAGACACCTAAGCAAGGACTGCAGAGACCGAGTGACAGAGTCAAGCACTTTTCTAATGGCAATACCATTGAAGATATCAGGAGAATGAGAAATCAAATGTGGAGGAAAGCTACAAGCAAAGATGATGTTGGAATGAGCACAACGGTTGGTGACACCTCATCTAATGGATCTGGTGACATCACCACCCCCACCTAAGCAGAAAAAGAAAGTATAGAATTGCACTATACAAAGCTATATTTTACATCAATTCCAATATACATTGATAATATACCAAATTAGCACGAATGGAGATTCACTATGGTATTAATTGTTATGAATATGTGAATCCAATCTCATCGGTCAATACATACTGGATATCGTCGATGTACACATAAAAGCCAAGTTGTTAACTGAGCATTATCGTTAATCATGTAAAAAGACAATCAAGTCTTCGCTCCATACCGAGCACCGTCTATGAACATGTAAAAAGTGCAACAAATTTGACACTTATCCTGAGCAGTGTATTCTCACCGAGGATGAAGTTGGTATGTTCCCTGAGAAACTCCATCTTCGACCACCGAGAAGTAAGTAAAGAATTTAATGCTCCACTTAGGGCATCATCTATAAAAGGGAAATGGAAAGCTCATTCTTTCACAAAGAATTCAAAAGCAAAGAGTAGAGCAAAGAAGAGTGACTAGATTGTAGAGAGATTCACAAGCACATTCACAGCTACTCTGACAGATTCCCAGCAGCTACAGCTAAGATCAAGTGAGTATCTATGACTCATCGAGCAAATAGATCATTTACGAAAGCCCTAATTTCAAGAAATATGGCAACCACATCATGCATTTCCAAGATCAAGATTGCGAAGGACAAGAAGGTTAATATGATCAAGAGCTCTACCTATGAAGATCCCAAGTACAATTTTTTTCCCAAGGTTACTTCACAACCTGACGACGCTGGAGCGTTCTTAAGACTACCTCCTAGGGTTTTTTTAGTCGAGGATGTCTGAGCATATATCCACTGTAAAGTTGCAGCAATCAGAGATCTTGAAGTTGAAGAAGCTTTGCATAGATGGAAACATTAAGGATGAACACAAGCATATAGAGGTAAAAAGGTTAACAAATTCCCTAATGTTCCCTAAAGAGTTTAAAACTGAATGAATTCGGATAGTACTCAACAGATCACATAACAGGAAAATGTGGTTGGATGAACCGAAACCAATCACCAAGGATGTAATACATGCAATAACCAGTTATCCAGTAACCGACAAGGCCAAAGCCCTCAAACATCCTTCTCGCCCCGAGATTGAAAAGATGACAAGTGCAGTATGGGATGGCAGAGGTTTAAAGGTTAACTTCATCACCAATCCATAACTGAATTTTGGTGCATGTGTACTAGGATATAAGGTATTCCAAGCCAGCAGACTGACTAGTATAGCATGCGGAGCAGTTGACACTACCCACAAGATTGTAAAGAAAGGTCTACAATTGGATTTATTTGAGATTCTACTAAAGCAATTGGAGGAGAACATGAGGACAATTAGGTCACCAAGGTCTAATTCATGTAAGTTTGGATCACTCCTCTTGTATACATTTTTCTATTTCCAGAATTTCTTCCCATCTATCGGAAATGTCAATTGGGACACTACCCGACCAGTAACTGTACAAATTAGTGAATTTATCAAGTCACTAGGGGACAATTTTACATCAGTCATGGATGCATACTTTACTACCTTTAAGGATAGAATTCAAAAGAGGATGAGGATACCTGAACAACTTGTGGAAAAATATAAGGATGATATATGTTTCATAGTGGATACCGACACCACTTTAATAAAACCAATTGTACCGAGGACAGCATGCTTACCACCTCTTGATTATGAGATCAACATTGATCAGGCCACAAATTCTATTGAATCACTATTGAATGAAGCAGTGGACAAATCATTACCAATATTTGGCACTTATGAAGAAGCTAAGGCTAGAAATCAAAAAAGGCTTAGTAGTGAAGAAGATCAAAAGAAAGAAAATTAAAATTGTGAAGACACTTAAGAAGAAGTTGTCGGTAAATGATGAAGAATCAGAATAACAAGTTGACACCAAGGGATATTCACCCGTTGGTGAAGGTGAAAAATTGAGTGAATTTGAGTCAACTGAATCTGATGCACCACCTACAAAGAAACCAAGAACTACTATTGCATTAATAACTAGGAGTCAGACTTCAAAAGATGCAGATTCACCACCAGTCAAGAAAGGAACTGTAAGGACTTACAAGAGAAAGCCTCAAACTGGGAAATAGGCACTGAGTCAAAGAAGAAAATACATAAGAGGTAAAGAGGACAAGGATGACATTGCACAGGATGAGAGTGAACAAGCACTCCAACCTAAAAAGAACAAATTTCCCAAGACTGTTGATGAGATTGTTGCATCAATCGTCAAGACAGGTAGCATATCAAATTCTAAGATAAGGCAATGGCTAACCTTATTTCCCTAGGATCATAAAAAGATTGAAGAAGCCATCATTTAGGTAATGATTACATTCAAATATGTACTTGTACAATTTAATAAGATGATGCCACAAGAGCTAAATGATAGAATATCTGCAAGGTGGACTTATGCACTGCATACGAAGAAACAAATAAGGGAAAGATCCCTAGTCACAACCATGCCACCCAAATCAAAGGTTGAGGAAATTGATGAAATGATGAAGAAGCATGCAAGGAAATTTTTAGATAAGATGAGATCATACAAGGTACTCGAGGGAAGATTAATAGAGCTTGACAAAGAAAGCGATAAAACTTGGAATGAAATATTCAATTCACCCAAGGAGGATACAAGCCTCGAGAAGGTATTAGCTCTTACCAAGACCCCTCACAATGAAGAGAAAGAGGCCACACTGATCCCATAGCACATCTTCATAAATGATATCGAGGACATCAATCTAGTTGAGCTAACAACACAGGAAAGCAAGGCCATGGATGATGTACCTCAGATACTTCAATCATTAGGAGATTCAACAGAGGTCATCATCAAAGATATAACACTTATTGATTTTGATGATGAACCAAAGAAATATGAAGATGTAATTGATACCACTGAGCAAGAAAAGGAAAAGGAAAATGATACCACGGATGTAGCATAGGTAAATATATCAGGTGACATACCATTATTGATACAAGATATCAATATCATAACAGAGGCAAAGGAAAAGACACCTGAACTTGATGCAAACACACTGATGGACACTGGTGATTAACAAGGGAAGCAAAAAGATACATAAGATGACAAGAAAGATGCAAGTGGAGAGGAGAAATAGAGTGATGCCAAGGAAACCAAAGAGGCACAAAAATCTGCAAATACAGACAAGGTTGATATGGAGACGTCCACTACCAACCAACAGGTCAATACCGAGTAGCAACCAATAGGCACCACACCTCCCATACAATCATCAAAAAAATAAAAAGAGCACAATTTTACACAAGAAGAAGAAAAATAAGAATAAAGCGCCCCTCACCTTGGATGAGATTATAGAAATACCTGACTGTAATCTGAGAACACTGGATTATGAGTCACTAACAAGGTATGGATAATTGTGTAAAAGGAAAGCCATACAAGACAAGCTCAAAAAGGAGCACAAGGACACACAGGTACTAGAAACTATAAAAGAAATACTATTATAGATAGTACCTAACACTCAATTTGATCAAAGTGCACTAATACTTGATCAATTATTAGTTCTCACCGAGGCCATTACATCACAGAATGTGGAAGCTGACAAGGTGATTGAAGAACGTGCAGAGAAGAAGTACCAATACAAACTAATAGAAAAATCAGCCAAGAAGTGGCAGAGAACAAGGTAAAGCTATCTAAAATGGTCAATACATTGGAACCAATTATTTCAGCAGTTAAAACCTTAGTTCAAAACTTATGCACCATAAAGAAATTCACTACGGAGAATAGTGAAAATATTACTAAGATAGATGCAGATCTTAATGCTAGTGCACAAGGTCTCACAACCGATGACAATAAAATAAAGTTGTATTATGAGAATCTTGTAGAATCTAAACAATTGAGACATGAGATTCAAGAGGCAGAATCCAAAATCCGAGATGAGGTAACCGAGCTCCAAGCTCTACTACTACCAAATCTCACATTATTGCAACAACACATGACTTCGACAAAAACACTAATTGCCACCCCGGAGATGTCTGTCACTGATAGCATCTATGACATGCACGCCAGGATAACACTGGAGCACATGGCCCTGGAACACCTCAACGAGAAATGGGAGAAGATGATGGAAGACATAAAGAAATCCCATTCCCACATTTTTGACAAATTGTAAGTATTACACCTCTGTCATTATTTTCAAAAAAAGGGGTAAATGATATGATAAAGGGGCAAATGATAAGGTGAAAGGGGAAAGGGGGAAATGATAAAAATCAAAATGTAACATGTACATACACTACACTAAGGCATGCACATAGGGGGAGTCATATTGACAAGGTAAATATTTGGTGTATATACTAAACATTTTAGTTTTGCACATATCAATTTTTTATACTAATGCCAAAGGGGGAGATTGATAATCCTAAAGGGTAATATTTTTTCATTAGTATACAAGGAAAACACTTTTTGAACCATCGGTAACATGATCACCGAATGACAACAAACATAGGTCACTGAAACAAACAAGTGCAGAGATCACCGAAAGTGTATTAGAACAATGATCACCGACATACAGTTTATAGTGTAAATCGACAGACAAATTCAAAGAGTAAACGAACAACACATTTCACAAAGGAACCCGAGAGAAAAGACTACAGAGCAACCCGAGCACCAGTCTATCGAGAGACATTTTTTCTGAGAAATATGGATCTGAGTTACACGTCATATAAAACACTTGAGTTTTATATTTAGCTTTATGCTTATCTTTAAAACCATTTCTTGAGGGACAAGTAAAGCATATGTAATTGTTTTAATCATTCTAACTGATTGTAAAAATACAAACTAGGAGATCAAGGTCAAGTTGTAAACCTTTGATCATAGAGTTTTTATTGTAAAGTGTGAAACCTAAATAGGTCAAATACATTGTATAAATATATGTAGAAATCAATCAGACAATGATGATTGTAGCTGCAGTAGACATATATGGATCAGATAGAGAGTTTTATGTAGAAGGACACAAAAGATAGAATTCAGTTATGAAGAATAAGTTTCAAGGCTACCAAGCAGAATAGAGGTATTAATCAATCACTATAGGTGATACATATACATTTTCTACTTAAAGGATCTGTATTTAGCAATTCAAGATTACATACTATCATGTCAACAAGTATTTTTTACTACTCTCTAAAAATTGTAGCAAATAGAAGAAATCATTTAAGAAGGTGGACTTAACAGTCTTTATGTAAATCTCTTAACCGAGTGCACACTTAACATTGTTGCTAAATCTCTTAGCAGAGTAGACCTTAACAAGTCTCAAATGTTACTCCTAACAGGGTAAGATCATTAGAAGTGATCACACTTGTAGCCTTAACCGGCACCTTCCATTCTGCAGATAGTGAAGCTTTGTGGGTTTCATCCCCACTGTGGTTTTTACCTTCTAACAGGGGTTTTCTGCGTTACCAATTCTTGTGTCATGTGTACTTACATTTTACGAATGTTTCTATGAATGTTTACATGCAATTAAGTTTATGTTTTGACAATACATGCATAAGGTAGAACAGCATCTATGGTCGGTAAAGCAAGAACAAATCATTAAGGGTTAATTGATAAAAAGTTTTAAGGGTACCTATTCACCCTTCCCCTCTCAGTACACACCATTTCATTATTCCAACATGGTGGTTATTGTGGAGGAGGTGCAGGAACAATTGTTGTCTGTTGCAGAGGAGAGCGGTAGGACATATCAAAATATTCTTGTTCCTTTAAGTACCAGGATCTGCATCTCCAACTCCATGGCTGCTACTAGTGGAGGGTCTCCCAAGTACTCATCTAATGAAGCCTGGAATCTCATGGGGGGTGATTCCATGTAATATCAAAAAATCCTAATAAACATCAACTAGATCACTTTCTAAATAGGATCTCATGTCGGGCTAACGATCCTCAAAAAATCATGCAATGTCACCAAGTGACGGTAGATCATAATGGATATATGGATCATAAAATAGATCTAAAGGATCAACAGTATTATGGATAGTACAAGAACGTAGCATATATCTACCCACATGATCAAATAAAATCTTGTCAACCTGATTCGCAATGGTGGCAATACTAGAATACATCCAAAGTCATGTGTCCTCAATTGCAACATCTCTTCCACCAATGACAGTTTCCAAACTATTGAGCATCATTTTTACACAAAGAAATAGTTTGGAATAAGTGATGCAAATTCCCCACTTGAAAGAATAACGAAGTTATTCCCAAGTTTCTTTGTGGTCGATGTACAACTGCTTGGAAACTCAATTGAAGATAAATGTGAAAGTTCATAAGGAGGCCTTTGCTGGTACATTTCAAACTTCAAGCTACAAAATAAACTTTAGCACTTTTTGTATTTTCTCATTTATCAATGCATGCAACTTCCTAATAATGCAAGTCTAACTTTAAATCCTACAATGATTGTCTATTTTAACAAATTTCCCAAAAAAAAGATCAAAAAAATAGAGTAACAAGAATTGTAAGCAAATTTGTTGAAATGAAATCTAACGAACATAAACCATCCTTGAATCATGCTTGTGAATTAAATGGTGAAAATATGGAAACCCACAAAACATGAATCAGATAAACTCATAATTCCATATTCAGCAAGTGCAATCTTTTGAAGAAAATTTTAACTAGATGCAAGATTTTCCAAAATCTATCCAATCGTGAAGCCACCAGACACGCGTACATACAAGACGGATTTATCTTTAAAGATCTCCCCAATCATTCGTCATAGCAAGATGAAAAAATAATGATAAACTCAAAACTAATTGATTGTAGAGTTATTCACAACAAAACATAGTTGAATCTTTGAAGTAGATGATCAAGCATACACATATTCATAAATTTCTCATAGATAGCAGAAAATTCACACTATGAATGAAGCACCAACAACATATATCTTTATTGCATCAAGAATCTGGCCTTAATTATATCTTTTTAATCTAATATATAGTCCTTCAACTTAGAAAACTAGAAACCCATAGCTATGGTTTCATCTACATCTAAAACGGTGAAATAAAATTAAATTTATTGTTTAGCTATGTAAAACTACTCCTAAACTGTTTGCTAACAATTTTTGCATGGATTCCCATCTATTTGTATATCAAATACATGCAAAATTGGACTGGAATCAATCCCTAAAATGAAGGATTTTGAACTGCAGTTCCATTGTTTCTTCTCCTTGTTTGCACGTGGTTGACCTTCTTTTTTATGTTCACACCCAAAATGCATGGATTCAACTGCTCTTTTGATATGCAACTAATAGAATACCCCTTGACTCGCAAAAATGAACTCTCATCTGCATCTCATCTCCCCAAAAAAATTATCCTTTGTGAAAAATGTGATTGAAAATGTGTGCCTGAGAATTTTGGAGTTGTGGACCTCCAAAAAAACACATGCTAAAAAATGACCAAGTCTGGAAATTCGATGACCCTGGATTTTCAGGGTTGTGGACCTCCGAAAAATGCAGCTCTAAAAAATAATTTATTCTGGAAATTTGATGACCCTAGTATTTTTTGGGGTTCCCCAAACTACGAAGGTCTGAAAGTTTGAAAAGTCCAGTGAGCTCAAAAGTCACATTTTTTACTGGCTTTTTGCCAATTTTAGGGTTTTTGAACTGCTTTTTATAGGATTTTTTTTCTTTTGGGTTTTTTTTCTATGTTTTAGTATTGTGCATTTTCAAAGGTCTTCGAGGTGTTTTGAGCCCTTATATCCATGTTTCACTTTTCCCTTCAAGGACTGGATCTAGAACTCTTGGAGACCTTTCTAGAAAAGAAAATGGTTCGCAATTCTGAGCTAGGGGCAAGAAGTTATAACTTCTCCAAGTAGACCTAATTTTGTATATAATGTTTTGAGAGTTTTGGTAGTTTTTCTAGTCTCAATTCATAATTTGGATCATGCTAAGAGTGGTGTCTTAGAGTAGTTTCTTGTTTTCAATAATATGTTGCTAACATCTTCATTTGCATACAAGATACAAAGATGTCAACTCCTCAACCAATGAAAAGAATGTCGTAAAACACAACTGTTCCAATAAAGTACAATTTCAAAGGATACCTCACCCCCCACTAAGATGGGCAATTTTCACAGTGAGATCACTAACACAGACATAGGTCATGAATCTATTCCACGGGAAACATCATTCAACAACTCAAAGGAATTATTGTTGCATGTGAACACAAAGAAAGATTTGCAACAAATGTTCCAATTCAAATAAAGTATGAAGAAAATCATGAATGACATTGAAGAAGTGCAGAACTTTGAAGCATGCATTTTGAGGTTTAGAAAGAAGCAATAGGGGAAGTTGAATACCATGTAGCTACCCAATTTTGATTAAGTAATAACAGAGAGGTTCTGCAAAGCTCACCCGGGTATCCTGCCAGAAAACTAAGTGTCATTTTGATACTTAGCCATTTTTTTAGACTTCAATCATTTTTTATACTTAGCCAATTTTTAGTCATGGAATTTTCGGAGGTCCACAACCCCGAAATTACTAAATCAGGAAATGTGGACTTAGGCAATTTTTAGTCATGCATTTTTGGAGGTACACAACTCTAAAAATCCAAAGTCACCAAACTTCCATACTTAGTCATATTTCAGCATGGCATTTTTAAAGGTCCACAACTCCGAAATTCCTGGGCACACATTTTCAATCGTGTTTTTCACAGAGGATCATTTTTTGGGGAGATTGCATGTAGACTAGAGGTCATTTTTGTAATTCATGGGGTCTTCTACCTATTACACGTTATAAGGGGAGTTAGATCTACGTATTTTGGGCATGAACATCAAAGAGAAGATCAATCATGTGCAAACAAGGAGAAGAAACAGTGGAGCTGTAGTTTAAAATCCTTCATTTTAGGGGTTGATTCCAGTCTGATTTTGCATGTATTTAGTGTACACATGGATGAAAATCCATGCAATATTTTTAGCTATCATTTTAGGAGTATTTTTACGTTGTTAAACTCTAGATTTATTTTATTTATGCCATGTTTGTTGTACATGAAACCCTAGCTACAGGTTTCTAATTTCTAAGTTGAAGCACTATATATTGGATTACAAAGATGTAATTAAGGAGGGATTCTTTATGAAATAAATCTATATGTTGTTGGTGCTTCATTCATGGTGTGATTCTTCTACTTTCTATGCAAAATTTATGAATATGTGCATTCTTGTTCATTTATTTCAGAGAGACAACAATGTTTTATTGTGAATGTATCTACGATCAATTAGTTTTGAGTTTAGTGTTATTGTTTCATCTTGTTGGGATGAATGATTGGAAATATTTATTATATTGGTTTAAATATAAATCTATCTTGTGTGTGCATGCATCTGGTGGTTTCACGATTTGATAGATTTTGGAAAATTTTGCATCTAGATAAAAGTTTCTTCAAAATATTGCATATGTTGAACATGGAATTGTGAGTTTATCTTATTCATGTTTTGTAGGTTTCCATCTTTTCATCATTTAATTTTCAAGTGTGAATCAAACAATGGTTTATGACGGTTAGATTTCATTTCAACAAATTTGCTTACAATTCTTGATACTCTAATCTTTTGATCTTTTGGGGGGAAATTGGTTAATATAGGCAATCATTGTAGGTTTTAAAGTTAGATTTGAATTATTAGAAAGTTGCATACATTGATAATTGAGAAAATACAAAAAGTGCTAAAGTTTGTTTTGCAGCCTAAAGTTTGAAACATACCAGCAAAGGCCTCCTTGTGAACATTTACACTTATCTTCAATTGAGCTTTCCAAGTGGTTGTATTATGACCATGGAGAACCTTGGGAATAACCTTGTTATTCTTTCAAGAGGGGAATTTAGATCCTGAATTCCTAGAAATTGACTTGTGTATGAACAACGCTCAACAAAAACCTTTTGGAAGAGCCAAAAGGTTTGGACCCATCAATGCCCTGTTACTAGGGGGTTGTGGTACATCAAGATCTGGCCATCTAAACTTATCTGCAAACTTCACCTTACCCTTCCTAGCATGTCGTGGAAAATATGTGTAATCAACATCATAACCTAAATTAAATTATGCAAATAATTGTTTACAAAAATATTGTAGCAACTTGTCCTTTTGCAGCCACATATGATGTGTTTCTAACCATCTAGGGTATATGAATGGTGTGAAATATATATCCTCACATTTAGTGACCCTATATCCTCTAGCTGATGTCTTATCCGTATAAAAGGGGAACATGGATTTTACATTGGCTACTGAAACATCCATATCAACATGCCTTCATCTAACAGTGACAGTGACACTATCGGATAGAGAGGCATATAATACATCAATGTTTTGGTCATCATGGGGATTGTATTATTGAGCAAGCTCAATCATACGCATAAGCTCATCTCTAATGGAAGATAACTTTTCCCTATGATGGAGGATAGTACTTTGCAAATTCTTCTCTAGCGCAGTGGCCTGCAATCTCTAGATGGTTGTGTGATGTTTCCTCTCCCTATCCTTGGGAGTACTGTGAGAAGACCTATGTGAGGTCTTCTCGCTATCTGAATGGACACTCTACTCAGATGAATGATGACCTGAACCACTAGATGCCATGTGATGTGAAAAATATGAAAATATATATGAATCTACATGTGTGCATACATTAAATAGAATTAAAAAACAAGTTCATATGTATGTAAACAAGATGAATCATTGTACAAATATTCTAAAAATTCTAAACAAGATGAATCATTGTACTTGAACATTGCTTGTAAGTTCATTCTAAACAAGATGAATTTCATGTTTTATAAACATTGAAAACATTGTTCATACATGTAAACATTATAAACTACATCCTAACTATATAAATATTACATAAACATTCTTTAAAATATGAATTGGCTCAATATAAACCTTAAAAACATTACATAAGCATTAAACATTAAAATTATTATGTAAACATTAAACATTAGATAAGCATATACATTAAACATTAGATAAGCATGTATAATGTTGATGTGTATGCTTTGATGTATATATACCCCTATTGTGGCATCTCGTAAACTCAACATGTATAATGGTTTTAACATCCTCTTAAGACATGTTCAATGGTTTTGAAATCCCGTCAAGACATGTATAATGGTTAAATGTCATCCCCTTAAGATATGTTCAATCGTTTAATGAATTTGATAATGTTTCAATGTGTATGCTTTTATGTACATGTATAATGTTGATATGTATTCTTTGATGTACATATACCCCTATTGTGGCATCTAAGAGAATGAACATGTATAATGGTTTTGACATCCCCTTAAGACATGTATAATGGTTTTGACATCTCCTTAAGACTTGTTCAATGGTTAAATGGCTTTGATAATGTTGGTATCTCTGCTTAAATTATGTACATGTATAATGTTGATATGCATTCTTTGATGGTTCAATGGTTAGATAAAAATTTAAAACATGGATTTACAAGATCAACATTAAAAACATTACAAGATGAATTTACTAGAGATAAACATTAAAAACATTGCATAAACTAGAAAAATGGTGATGCAACCCTTAGTAGCTAGGAACGCCAATATAAAATAAGATAAGACACTAGAGAAACATATTATACCTCTATTTTGGCATTTAAGAGAATAAACACACTTTGGTGCCAATAGGATAATAAGTTCCTAAGGAAGATGAAAAAGGTTAGTGCACATGTCATATAACTAATAATATAGAAAAGGCTCTATCATAACCCTTAGAACATGATTATGATGTGAAGGTTCACAATGTGACTAGGGAAGTAGAACTCAAGTTATATCCTCCAGTGTAGAAAGATGACTACTTAGGATATGATTGAATCATAATAGGGCTTCTTGAAAATTTATGAGTATATGGTATGTCAGTGTTGTGTTATTGCACTAGATTTGTGAATGGGTTAAGAATTTTTTGTATTGATGATTATACATGGCTTTTGATGTTTGGTTTGAGGTGGTGTGTATGCTTGGTTTTGATTATTTCCTTGGTATTATTTATGTGTGATTGTATTAATGTTTTGGTAAGAAGAATGTTGATTTGGTAAGATGTTTTTTTTTGGAAAGGGTTCATGGGGTTTGTATAGTAGGTGTTATTTGTGGAAAATGTGTTTTTATGTTGAAGTAAGGGTGTAGGGTTCTGGTTATAAAGGACATGAGTATGAGTTTTCTATTGTACCATTTACTATAGTTTTCTATTGCAATAATATAACATTCAAAAAATATTTAAAAAATTAAATTTAACCATTTAATCTAAATCATTTACCCTAAACATTAAATTTAAAAGCAACCTATACAATTTACTAAAAACATTTAAAAATCTCTATTATATATAATATTACAAAAAAATATTTAAAAATAAAAAAAATAGGGCCCCTGCCTAGTACTCAGTCGAGTACCCCCTTAGCTATTCTCCCGCTCCAACAATCTTGCACAGTGAAAATGAGGGGCTAAAAATGCACGGCGAGGTTTTATAATCAAGATTTTTTGGATGATTCATACTCAATCAAAAACCCCGTGCCACTCGTCCTCCGCGTTGGCCCCACGTGGTGCCATGTGTTTTCAATCGAAGCTTGCCTGACCAAATTTTACTCGATCGGATCTTTCCAGTTAGCCTAAAGTGCGACACAGGTTTGTACTTTTACCTATTAACCCTAAGTTTTGTATTGATCTTTGTATATCAAGACCTTTGGTTATCTCAATTATCCTCCTAACTGTCCTAATCAAGTTCTTGTTGGTACATTTATGTGATTAATTAACTTAAGGATAATAATTTGATAAGGTTTTGAAATACACACCATGCTTGACTACCTATTCATTGATTTAGAGCATACTCTAATGAATTCAAGGACTTTCTTTGTGTTATATCTACCTACTACATAGTCATCATTTTTAACAACGAAGTCGTCCTTGTTCTCTATACATGATTTAGATGCAAAAGATTACAAAAACTTCAATTAGATCTTACACCATATTTTATTGGCTTTATACATTTTTTGAGCTCTAACTTGATGGACAAACAACTTACTATCACCAAAAAATTATAAAACTTTGGTTTCTCTTTTTTGTGCAAATCAGAGAACTTGGATCAAAGCTTGATACTCAACTACATTGTTGGTATAACTAAATTGAAGTTTGAAGGAAAAAAATCCACTATCAAGAGAAACTATTACCAAACTAGTAGTATAACCATTCGTACTTCTTGAGCCATCAAAAAAAATAGTCCACATATCTTCAGTGTCTCCCTAAAGCTTTATGAGATTGGATATAGGGGAACTCTTCTCATGTATGTAATAGGTTTCCAATCTTATTTCTTCTACTGCATTGTATGGATCAAATTTGAGGAAATTTCCTCATTTAATAAGTAAACAATCAAGGACACCTTCTAAAGAAGTAGCAATCTCATGAAGAGTGGCATCACGTTCTAGGTCAAGTAGTGTGCAACTCATGTTGATAGAACTGGGAGTGTACATGGTTAAATATAATTTTTTGAAATATCTCTAACCTTTATGGTTACAATTAAATTTGGATTGGGTTACTCTTAGAATTTAACTCAGTCAAATTTACACCCCAAGTGATTGAACCATGGGTTTAACAATGATCTAGATAAGCAAGATTGGTATAATAAAAATTACTCCTAAAAATATGTCCACCTTCACTTTTTATGTATTTGAATTTTCCACTTGATGGTTTTGCAAACACCATTGAGGAATTTTCCAAATTAAAAGTGGCATGAGTTATACCTAAAATAATATTTTCTAGTAAACATGAATTGATCTATGTAGATGTCATTCATTTGTCTTTTTAGAAATTGAAGTGTGCTTTAATGAATTTTTGTTTTCTTTACATATTCTTCGTTATGAAATTAAATTCACATCAACTATATTTAAATACTTAAAATATGATACATCATGATGTTATGATTCATTTTACTAAAATAAAATAAAAACTAAAATTTTATGAAGTATGATTAGTAGGTATACATTTTCTGAACTAGTTATAAGTCTCAAGATTTAGTTTGTTATCTTTATCTTAATGTCATAGTAATTGATGTTTGCTATCTAAGATATACAACATTAATCATTCTGATTTTGATACCAGGACATGTTAATTCAATTTGTATAACAAAACATGTTTAAGATATCTTCTATTTTATCATTTACTTATTATAATAGAGAAATAAATGAATTTCTTTACTAAAAATAGATTTATGAAATAGAACAAGCTTCATTAACCTACTTCAGAGGTATGTAAAATTATGTAATTTAATTTTGAAATAGTATTTTTATTGAAATTGATGGCTAACAAATTGGTATATAATATTTTGGTTATAAATTTTTTTTAACTTAAAATCATAACTTGTAATATAGGTTGAAAGTAAAACAATAAAATTCAAATTGGATTACTCTAAGAATTTTATTAGGTCAAACATACACTTCAAGCTATTGAACTATGGATTTGACAATGATCTAAATGTTAGAGATTGGTATGACAAAAACTACTTCTAAAAAACATGACCACCTTCACCTTTTAGGTATTTGAAAATTCCAAGATCATTTTATTAATACCATTGAAGAAATTGAAGATTTTACTGACTTAATAAGTGATCGGATTCTCTTAGGCCAAACCCCTTGATGAGCAAGTCAATATTGGCATAAATCATATCAAAAGCAACATTTGCTAATATACAATTGATCTATATGTAGATGTGATTAGTTTGTCCTTTTAGAAATTGAAGTGTGCTTTAATGACTTTTTTTCTTCACGTATTCTTTTTAATAAAATTAAATACACATTAAATTTTTTAAATACTATGACACTAAGATTAAATTAACAATTTCTCAAAACAAGCTACAAATGCACAAAAAATAAGAGATACGTTACATCATGTTCTTGCCTATAGTTGTTGCATATAGGGTAGAGTTGTTGATGATTGTAGTTAGATTAGTCATTATTACAAATCAAATGTAACCAAAAAATAATATATATAAAATCTAATGGAGTTGTTCATATGCAAATGAGGGATGAATTGTAGTCAACATATGATTGCAAATTGTTAAATTGTAGGTAGAAATAAGCTTCAAAATAAATTATTTTACCACCATGTCATGTCTATAATACTATTTATCGTCATTCAAATAATTAATAGTGCTGATAATATAACCAAAAAATTTAAAACATTACAGTCTTTCTATAAAAATTGAAAGACATGTATTTTTGCAATAACTATTTCTAAAATCAACCTACAAAATACACAATAAAATCAAAATATATGACATATACTACAGTGATCATGTCATTCAAGTCATTAATACAGTTCACATTTGATTGAATGAATTAGATGTTCTAAGACATCATTTTCAAATAAGAGAAAATTTTAAATTTTGTAGCGATTGTTTCTAATATAAACCAATAGTAAAGACAACTAAATGACATTTTTCAATTATATAAAATAGAAAATTAAATGTGTAGTCTAGGAATTTTCTTCAAAAAAATTAACTCTGTGATTATTGATTAAATTGTCAAAAGAAATCAAATGCAATGATTGCATAAGAATTCTACCTTGGGGGAAACTAATAAAAATCTATTATTATAAGAGAGATCATATTTCCACAATCCATTAAAATTACTGCTTATATTTGGGGTTTTACTATATAGACTTTTGTTTGCATTAACGTTTTAGATGAAAAATGATCCATCGTCACGATAAGAGACTTGTAGGAGAAAATTACTACAAAATGTGGTCATGGAGTGTGATTCGAAACATTAATGTAAACAAAAATTTACATGGTGAAATCTAGAAACTACACAGTAATCATATTATAAATTAACACTAAGGGGTAGTGTACCAATAGTCGTTATAGCTAACTCCATGCACCCATAGATCCTAAATGATACATCAAATTTTGGAGATGTTTTTGTTGTCTTTGTATGTAAAGTAATGACACACATTGTGAGATCTATTATGCGTGTAAAGATGTGGTAAAGATTAAAAAGTAGTCATTTCAAAGTGTTGTCCAATATCTACTTAAAGTTTACCCAATAACCATGCACTAAAAACACTTTAAAAATTGTCAATAATTATGCGCACATGCCATATTACTCATTCAAAAATTATCAATACTTATGAACAAATGTCCTATAGTCACTCAAAATTTTAACTACTAATAATACAAACGAATGACTATTAGTACATGATATATTTATTTATTGACTTTTAGGTGCACGAAATTTTCATAGTCCATCATGATTAGTAGTTTATGGCTTCTAGATTTTGACTATGTAACATTTTTTTCCATCAATGTTTCGGATCACAGTCCATGATCCATCATTAGGATGATAGCTAGAAAACTACTAATTGACTCAACATTATCAGATTTCCACAATCCATTTAAATCAATTATTTGCTTCTGAATTTGATTGTGTAAGTGTTTTTAGCATCAACGTTTCGGATCACACTATATGATCCATCATCAGATAGAGAGAGAATGCAAGAAATTAGATGATGAAGAAAGAGTAAACCATAATTGAAACTCTGCTTATTCCTATATAAACAAGGACGCATAGCGTCTAGTTCCTGCCTAAGTCCTAAAGATTAAGCCTTACGAGATTTGGCTTGATGAACATTAAATATTAAATAGTAAATATAATCATTAATTATAGATGAACATTAAAT
>MU227355.1:2162320-2191106 GCA_018584345.1 Thuja plicata
TTTTGTTCAGGCCTTCCTATGAAATACTTATGCAAGCCTATCTAGTGAGTTGTGACTTATTTGACCTGGTTCCTCCATTAGTTTCATTCCTCTATACTAAGATCCAAGCCCTAATTTCGGTGCATCACCTAGTAGGTAGTTTGCTTTCAGTCATTTCCCTTTCATGCAATCCTTCTATCCCTTTCCCTCAAAAGATTTACTTTCCTGTCTAAAGAAGCAAATTAAGGTGATTATCCAAGAGGAACCAGCCTAGAACCTGGAGGTCTCATCTCGGTTAGCATAAGGTCCCACAACCTTGAGATGATTCCCATGTTATACTGGATTATCAAGACCAAGAGAGCTTGAGATCAGAGGTGCAAATTTAGTGTATAACAGGTAGTATTAGATTCTCATTGGTCCAACTATCACCATACATCCATGGTCACTTTACCTAGATCTTCTATAGGACTTGATTAGTCTTATCAACAATTATCACATTTGGAGATATTTGAGAATAATTTGGAGGGACAATGAGTGTCTTTGGGCTATGATCTATATTGTTCTACATGAGATTCTATATTGTCATCTTCATCATTGTGGCATAGAACACTTGATTTAACTTTGGTAACTTTCAACATTGACATGGAAACACTTGAGTGGAGTTTAGAGATGCATTAAATCTCGATATTTATTCGTTCATATTCATTTTATAATTTGGAGTGAAATTTTTAGATTAAAACTAAAAATGAGGTTGAATTTGCATAGGTTTGTGTGTGTAAAAAACTAAATTTTTTAGTGCAGACATTACAAGCAGTAAAAATAATATTGTGTAGAATACTGGTATTGAGATAGTGAAAGGAATCTAAGATCTTAAAAGACTAATTGTGACAATCCAATGTATTTAGATAAGGGGAGTGAATGACAATTATTGTAGGTATTGACATTAATTCCAAAGCTAGAGTTTGTTGGCATATGTTTGTGATTAATGTCATATGGTAAGTTTGGTCTCCAAAAATTTATCATTTATTTGAACTATGTTGAAAGCAATTGAATTTAAAATAGACGAAGAGGTTATTTGGTAGTAACTTAAGATAAATATGTCTTCTCATCGCTAAGTATGACAACTTGATCAAGATTTTATTTATGCATTGATAGATGTCAAGTACAAAAGAAGTTTAACATTTGAGGCAAGTTGAGTTAAAGTTTTGAGAATTTTAAAGTTGAAGCCATATGTTATTTGAAATAGGTTTGTTGAAATGTCAAGATGCATTGCATATATCAGTGATAAGTTCCATTGAATTCTTAATGCCAAAAAGGATAGTTAGGGTTTCATATATGAGAGTTTATAATAATGTTTTAATTTTTGTCTCATATTAACAAGAACTTTGTTCACAATGATAGGAACTTTGTTCATGGTGAAAGGAACTAGAATAATAGTGACAAAAGTCTTAATTAATGTATTGAACAAAATAAAAATAGAAAATAGCTTTATCATCAACTTAAGTGACTTCCTAGGTGAGGTATATGGTCATTGTTCAATCCTTATCAAATAGGGGAATGAAGATTTCAAAATAATTAATGTAATATAGAAAATCGGATAGGGTTTAGAACAATAGAGATTTGCTCATAAAAGTGTCCCTATGCACATATTATCCACCTTAAATTTAATTGTAATTGATAAGGGGTGTAAATATGGAAGTGTTTGTAAAGGAAAATGGAATAAAATACATACCTCCAAAAAAGAACCTATTGAAAACCATGTCAGATGGTCTAAAAAATTGTTGATTTTCCCAATCTTGAACCAAAACTGTGAGATCTACAAAACCCAGAAATTGTTTTCCAATCTGGCTTAGTTCCAATTTTGACCCTCAAGTCAATGTCGACTTTGACCCAAAATTTTCGATTCTGACCTAGGGTAGAATCGACCTCTAAATTCTTTGATAGAAAAATTATTTTTAGATCCTGATAGTTTGCTAAAAAGGGTATATGAATCTTCACTCCAACTCATTGTTCTAAACTTGTCCTTGCAAGAAAAATGGTTTTTTGTTGGGGGGAGCAGTTTGCCTTGGTCAAACCCCGATTTTGGAATTAACCTCAAAGTTTAAATACAATTGCGTAAGTAACAAAGTAAATAAACAAATTCACTTGCTTGTATATAAACCCTTGTGGAGGATTCAAATCCTTGGATCCACAAGTATGGATGTGCCAAATGGATGTAGAATGTAGAATGTAGGATGTCTCAAATCAATTGCTTGTAGATCTTCAACACCAATCTTAAATGGATCTTGGAATAGGAAGAAGTTTGCATGAATGTGGATGGAGAAATATTCAACAAGAGGGCTCCATAGAGCTTGAATCCTTCAATGGCTACCTATGGATCTCCTTGATGAATTGGATGCTTGAATGCTTTAGATTAGATGTTGGCTTCAATAGATCATGCATAGATTTGTCTTTCACCTTTAGATTTCACTTCTTCAAGTCTTTGAGAAAATGAGAGGAGAGGGCTTCCTTATATAAAAATCTAGGGCACAATCTTCTAGAGAGGCCTACACAGGAGAATTAAATTCCCATCGGACATATATCCCTAGAAGAGGACCTATATTAAATATAATTTAGGAGTCATCATTTTGGAACCCAAAAGAGCCGACCCGGAAGCCGAAATTAAATATTTCCGAAGCCTGACATTTGGAAACCCCAAAAACTTGAAATTTGGACCCTAGGTCAGAAAAAGTTCAATTCTAACCTAGGTCAAGAGTGAGGTAGACCTTGACCTAGGTCAAGGTTGAGGTTGACCTTGACCTAGAAAGGTCTATTTTGACCCTGAGGTAAAAAATCTCAGTTTTGTAGTTTAGGATGTCAGAAACAGGTCGGAGAAAAGTGGGAAATGGGGCAGAATAGGGGATAAATCCATATCCAAGATAGAGACCCATTAAAGGCACTTGACATGACCCCAAACCACTTACTCAGAAGGCTAAACCAGTCCACAATGGAAGTGCTTCCATTTTTCGACTATACAATTAATAAAAAAGCACCAACAACTATTTTATGTGCAAAAAAGTTGAAGGGAAATTACCAGCTCTGCCCTTCTTGCAACTATTTATGCTAACTTTATTTTCATTGATTGATGGAGATTTAAACAAGAAAACTTGGCCTAATGGATGTTGAAATGCATGTTGAAAGAAAATGTGCTTCTTCTATAGATCATAAGAAGGTATAAATAAAATGTTAATGCTTTAATATTGCAAAAATGTAATCATATATTTATTGTTGAAGAAATAAGTAGCAACAATCAATGTTTTAATGATATCCAATGAGAAACCTTGTTGAGGGATAGTTTGATGTAACAGGATATGGAATGACAGAGTTGTGTTCTCTCTTACTAATAGAAGTAGAAGTAGACTATCAATGTTTAGTTTATTAAACAGCATATAAAGTGTAGTTTAATCAATCATTTGTAGTGAAACAGAGTAATCCTTTGTATTTTGTTTTATTTTCTTCCTAGTGTGTTACATATGGAGTGAGTGCTCCTATAAATAGTTTGAGTTGGCTCTCATATTGCCAGTGAGGTAAAAAAATTGTAACCAATGAGGTTTGGCTAGTGAGGCTTAATAAAGTTCCTTCTCATAGTATTTTTTACCCTTCTAGGGAGTTCCACTTGAACACTTTTGTTATGTGACGTACATATATGACTCTTGTCTTTTGATAGGTAGATATATTTTGTGTTACTATTGTTCTTTGATTCAAAGGTTTATTATAATGTGTTATAATAGTCTGATGTCATTGTGTTAAAAGCGTTCATTTATTAAATGAATTGATTATTATAGACCAATGATTTATTCCCCCTCTCTCCTTGGTTTGGAGTATTTCAACCTTAATCCCACTTTTAATTTGCTCATTTCAATTTCCTACCATATTTTATCTGCAATTTCATTTCATAGGTTGCACATTAACAATTGTTAATAATCCATGTGAACAATCATCAACATCTGTATTAGCAACATTTATTCAACAACAACTTTAAAAAAAATCAACATGATCAACCTCAACTATTGTACTTACTCAATTGTTGTGTTGATCTCCCCCTTTGACATCATTGACAATGGAGAGAAGCATGAGGTTCCAGGTAAAAAAAGATGAAAAACATATGCTCCCCTTGAAACCAAACAACTAGCTAATGAATTAGTGAATAGAGGAGAAGGGTAAGATACCCAACCCCTCTCTCAAACTCTCAAAGACCTCCTTTGTTAATGGTTTAGTGAATATATCAACTAGTTGGTTAGTAGTGCAAAAATAATTCAACGTATTTGTATTTACCATCACTTTCTCTCACAAGAAATGATATCTAACATCAATGTTCTTATTCCTTTAGTGTATAAAAGGGGTTTTAGAAATGTTGACGACACTAGTTTCATCACATAAGATTGAAAAATATTTAGGAACTTCTGCCTTCATGTCAGAAAGGGTTTGCACCATACAAAGGATTTAAGTACAACATTAAATAGCAAAAATATACTCTACCTCGACTATTGATAGAGACATTGATTCTTGCTTTTTTTTATGCCATGATACAAGCCTATCACCTAAGAAAAAGGTTGCACCACTAGTACTCTTTCTATCATCAAGACACCCTACCCAATCATCATTTGTATAGGTATTTAAAGAAAAATCATTATGTCTAGGATACCACAATCCATAGTCCAATGTTCCTTTGATGTATCTAAAGATCCTCTTAATAGAATTTACATGAAACTCTTTGGGAGAGGACTAAAACCTTACAACTAGACACACTACTTGCATGATATCAAATCTAGAGGTTGTTAGATATAGTAATCTTCCTATCATAGACCTATATCTAGTTTAGTCAACATTAGCTGAGTCATCCACCTTGCTCAACTTCGAGCCTATTACCATAGGTGTACTCACAAGTTTGCATTCATCCATATAATATTATTTAAGCATCTCTCTTGCATACTTAGTTTGAGATATAAATATACCTTTCTTAAGTTGAAAGATCTACAATAGAAAAAAGGAAAACTCTCCAAGCACAGACATTTCAAATTCTGATTGCATGAGGTTAGAAAACATTTCACACATATCATCGTCATTGCAACCAAATATAATATCCTCTACATAAACACATACACCAAGCACATCCTCACCTTATATTCTAACAAATATATTATTGTCCACACCGCTTCTAGTAAACCCTTGTGCCAATATGTTCTTATCCAACCTAAAGTACTAAGATCTAGGAGCTTACTTCAAACCATATAAAGCCTTTTTCAAACTATACACATAATCAAGACTTTTTTCACATATGAATCCTTCTTGCTACTCTATATAGACTTCTTCACCAAGATATCCATTTAGAAAAGTTATTTTAACATCTATTTGGTAGATTGTGAAGTTTTTATACAATGAAAAAGCCAAGAATATTCTAATTGATTTAAGCCTTGCCATGGGTAAAAAAGTGTCACCAAAATTAGCACCTTCAACCTGAGAACATCCTTTACAAATAATTCTAGCTTTTTTCTACAACCTTAACATTTTCATCTACCTTGTTTTTATATACCCATTTTTCTCCAATAACATTATTAGCTTCTAGCCTAGGGACTAGTTCCCAAGTCTTGTTATTTTTTATTTGAATTAATTCTTCCTCCATGTCCTTAATCCAACATTCATCATTTCTAGCACTAGTATAGTTTTTAGGCTCTTCTAATGATAGTAAAAAAAAGTTTCTTTCTCACCTTATAAAGAAGCCTTTCTTCTAGTTTGAACCCCAACATATTTGTCTCCAACAATTGTTTCTTGAGGATGATGCTTTAGAACTATCTTGGAAGGAAATTTTACCACAGTATCCAATGGTTTCTTTTCCATCTCTTCTTCTTTGAGAGATTCTACTTTAACTTCTTGATCAAATTCTTCTTCAACATCTTTCAAATTATTTTTATTAGCCTTTAACTTTTCCACAACTTGAACATTAACAATTTTAATTATCCTTTTTATCCCTTTTTTTAAACATTTATATGTATTACCATGAGTTGAATAGCCAAGGAAAATACCTTCATCACACCTTGACTCAAAGTTGCCCGAGATTTCTTCATCCCTCTTAATGTATCACTTACCTATAAAAATTCTAAAGTACTTAATAGAGGTTGACTTACCATACCATAATTCATAAAGTGCGTTCTTGGATTTGAACTTTAGTTGAAATCTATTTAGTATGTATACAGTTGTATGAAAAACTTCTTTCCAATACATGTAAGGTAACTTGGCTTCATCAAGCATAGTTCTAGCCATTTTCTTCATTGTTCTATTCTTCCTTTCTACCACCCCATTTTGTTGAGGTGTTATTATAACAACATACTATATTTTAATACCATGTTGTTCACAATAGTCTTCAAACTCTTTTTAAGTATGTTCTTCATCCTTGTCTGATCTCAAACTCTTTATCTTCAAACTTATTCCTTTTAAGCCATCTTTCTAAACACTTTGAATCTATCAAAATCCCATGACTTGTGCTTCAAGAATGTCACCTAAGTCATCCTTAAATAGTCATAAACAAAGAGAATGAAATATGTCTCTTTATTAATATCTCTTATCCTAGTAGGACCACACAAATCCATATGAACTAGCTACAATGATCTAGAGGATGAATGTTATTTTGAAGAAAAATTAATCTTTGTGTGTTTCCCATGTTGACATTCCTTGAAAGTGCTATTATTTGGCTTGTGAATTTGTGCCATACATTTAACATTTTGATTTTTTCTCACTTTTAGATTCAAATTTTAGATGTCCAAGTCTTTTATGCCACACCAATCTTCTTCAACCTAACCCATAAGGTGGATGTCTCCTTTTCTATCATTTTTTGTAATGTGTTTTAGAATATAAATATTTCCTCTTGTCCTCTTACCTATTATAATTGTCTTTCTTGATTTTCTCTTTATCTCACATCCTTGAGCATTGAATAAAACATTGTAACCATTTTCAAAAATTTGAGTGACACTCAGAAGGCCGTGTTTTAAACCTTATACATAGTATACATCATGAATAGGCATATTTTCATCTAAAAACAAGGTTTCTAAGCCTTTCATCTTCCTAGAAGTGTTATCTCCAAATCTAAAAAATCCTCCATCATATCCTTCAAGTTTAGTAAACTTCTTTTTGTCATTGGTCATGTGGTTTGAACAACCACTGTCAATGGCCCACAAGTCTTTCCTTTTGGTATGCATTGCTATTTGGTCAAACATTTATTTCTCAACTTTATTTAATTCATTTGGTTTCCAAACCAACTTTAGCTTGTTCTTCTCAACATCAACATTACTCTTCTTTTTTTGATAAACATTCAATCTACGGAACTTGGCTTTGTGATCAAGATTATGAAAGTTAAAGCATCTCAAATTATACATCATATCATGAGAATTTTTTCCAACAAAGTTTTATCTTCTCCCTAAGGAAACTCTACACTCATTTATCTTACATCCATATTGATTACAAAAGAAACAATAACGATAGAAATGAGAGTTAAACCTAATTGGAAGCATTTCATGCATAATTGATGGTCCTTTGAACACATTCTTGTTTCTCTTGGCATGAACATCTACATATTTGTAATAAGAATTTGAGGATGTTTGTATTTGACTATTTTTGTTGGTCTATGAGTTCTTTGAACTTTCTCCAACATTATATCCTTTGAGTTTGTTGTTATTTTTCAATATTTATAACTTGTTTCTTAACATGACAATTTATACCTCCAAGAATTGAAATTCATCTATCTTGGATGCCAAATATGCCTTGATCACTTCTTCAACTCTCTTTCTCTCTTCAAGTTGTGTTTTTAAATCAACAACTAATTGATCTAGTTCTTTAACTTTTATTATTAGATGCTCATTATCTTTTACAACTTGATCCTTTAGTATGCAAACTTCCTTTTTAACATTTTGATATTCTTTAGGTACAAACCAGTTCACCCTCAAGATAAAAAATTACAATTCCATATTCACTATTTGTCTGATGTTCATCTCTTTGATTTGTATTAGAACTTTCTATGGTCATAGCAATACTTCTCCTTATTCATCAATCAAGTCTTCAAAATTACTATCAGACACATATCAACATAGAAACTCTTCTTTTTCTTGTAAGATAAATTTCTTCTAGTATTAAGTCATTTATTTTTTCCTAGTTTTACAATATTCCCTTCATTACTATTAGATTCACTATAAGGACATTTTGCAGCAAAGTTTCCTATTCTACCACAGTTAAAGAATTTAAAAGGAAGCTTTCCTTTACACATTCCTGGACATTTTTAACTTCCTGACAAAGTTAGATTCTTTGATATCTAGATCATCAGTTTGAATTACTTTCTTTATCCTTTTTCACATTCTTAAACGTTGCCTCTCTACTAGAAGACTCTTCTTTACATGTTCTCATCTCATATGTTGTGAGAGAACCATGCAAGCTATTTATAGAGTACTTGTTTATATCCTTTACTCCTATTGCAAATATTTTAGAATCATACTTAAATGGTAGAGATCTTATGATATTTTTCACCAAATATTTATCCTCTACCTCTTCTCCAAGACCACGAATAGCATTGAAAGTTTCATCCAGGCCAAGAAGGTGATCTTCTATCTTCTCTTCTTCATTCATTTTCAACCCTTGAAAATTTTATCTAAGGGTTTGTATTTTAGCCTTCTTCACTCTATCATTACCATAATAGATATTTTTCAACTTATCTGAACCCCTTGTGAATACTTACAATGCATAAATTTTTTAAAAAAATCTTTAGTCAACCCTTTTCCCTGGCACCGATTTAATATTTCTTTTTGCTAGCTACATTAGTGAGTATAATATTAGGAACACTATACCATATATTTATATTTAAGCCACTAGTTCCTAACTATACTCCATACATCAAATCCTAAATAAACAAGGACACGTAGTGTCTAGTTCATGTCGTTGCAAAGTTTTAGTAAAAACTTGTAGTTGAAGTGTTGACTTTTTGGTAACTATATTTATATTTAAGCCACTGAAAATAACTTTGCAACATTTACAAATATACAATGTTCATTGTGCTTACAAGGCAAGTACTTGTTAATATTTGTAACTAATGACTTTTTAAAATGTCACACTAGTTTTACGAATCTCAATGACATCTCCTTGACATAAGTAAGTAAATTACAAATTTGCAGATGAATGTAAGATGACATTTTTTCAACGACATAAATAATTAAGTTTTCTTATTTTAGATAGTTAAAAAAATTGGCGGAAGTAGTGTTATAGTTAATCAAATAGAGACTATTATTGTATACTTATTGCTTCAGTTTAGTAACAATGTGTGATTTACAAAAAGGTTATCCCATAAAATGGCCTTTATATCAAAAGAATTATGAAATGATAGTAGAATTACATGATTCCCATAAAGAATTAGAGTGTTACAAAATATAAAATATGCTCATGGTCATAAACACATTTGGTCAACACTTTTTGAAGTGTACGATTTTTTGAATCTTTTACAACCCTCAGTGTGGATCTTTTGAAATTCACAAACTTTGTTTAACAGTGTATAATATTGCAGCCACCACTTTACTTACTACTATTACTATTTGTCATGATATGTAACTTTACCAGCAAACAAAGACCTGTGAACCATCAAAATGTAATGTAGAAGAATAGATGAGTTATTGTTGTGCTAGAGGTTGCTATGAGTTAAATCCCTAAACTAATTTATCAAAAGATAAAAATAGATTTTATTTGAATTATTAAATATCTATGCAATCCAAGGGAAAAAAAGATTCAGAAAACCAAGGTGGAAGACCAAAACTAAAGAGTTGACATTTTAAGTTTTGCATAGATTGTGTTGAGCATATATAGCAATATGTGTGAGCAATTCCAGATAAGGCATACATAAATCTGTCAACAATGGATAAGACTATTGTAAATGAGTAATAGGTTTGGAGACATAGCATTAATGATAATGAAAAGCAGTTTGTGGAATGGAATGCAGTAACAAGCAAACAATTTATCACTGGAATATATGATGTGTATATGAAATAGAAAATAAACAATTTGCAGCGAAGGTAAATTTCCTGCCACTGAGGCAACAACAAATTGCATGCAATAGTTGTGGGAAAATGTTAAGAGATGATATCAGATTTTATTTGAACCAGTAAATCTCCTTGCAATCTAAGGGAATCAAATGTATCATTCTATAGAATTCTATATAAAATGGATGAGAAAGCCAAGGTGTGAGACTGAAAGTAAAGACTTGAGATCATAACATCTGTATGGATTTTTCTAATGCACATAAAAATTGGAGACATAGTAGGTACTGACAAGCATAAGCAGTAGCTGAAACAAATTGAACCAACAAGGAGACAATAAATTGCTATTTAGCAAACTCATGTTAAGCAAATTTTCCACATTCCATAATTTAAAAGCATCGACTAAAGCGGTACTACAACCCATTAAAATATTGTATATGTACAGTTTAGAATTCCCTAAACTTAATATTGTAAATATTCCATTTTAGCAACAATGTTTTTGAAAACAAAAGCAGGATTACCATAATCACACTACTAGCATATTTAAGATCAAATTCAGAGCGAGATGTAAAGTCAATGCACTCTTATCAAAATGCAATGATAGTGAGATTGCATTACACATAACTTTGATTATAGTAACAAATTTATGTCCAACTGTCTATTTGAACATCACCACTTTAGGATATATAAAATTATAGTAAGAGCATATTTCTAGGATATATAAAATCACAATAAGAGCAGCTTTTTGCTATTGCATTCAAGGATAAATTTGGCAAAATATTGTGTTTGTTTGCATGATCAAACTGCAGCTTATACATGTTATCATTACACTGTAGTTTGCTTACAATAATAAATTTATGTCCAAATGTGTTCCTGAACATGACCAGAATAGGATATATAGGAGTATTATTTATAGGTACTTTGCAAACTAATTTTGTGCATAAATATTACAACCCGGTGCAATCAAGTTTGGTTGAAGAGTGGACCACATATATTCCAATCTTGTAGTATTTTATAGTTGCCTACAAATGTATCATTACAAACGTATTAGTGATTCAGAATTGCAATATATACAAATGTTTAAAAATATTTGTGGATTGTTATCATTTTGGGCAACTATTTTATTTACCTTTTGTTTGAGTTTCACCAGTCTTCAACAAGAGTAGCATGGGTGATTGCATTCATCTGAGTTAGAGTGAAGTGGCCTTTTATTGCAATGTCACGTAGTGAAAATGTTTACAAATAAGAAATCTATGTATTGTAGTATTAAGAAAGTCACATTATTCTCAGTGATTGCTGAATTTTGATACTTGTACCTAGTAGGTTATATTTGTTGTTAGAGTTAGAGAGACTTAAGAAAACATTATGAATTCATCAGTTGTAAGTATGGGCTACATCTATTAAAAACAATAGATCAAAATTTTGTATAAAATATATTGAATTTCTTTAAAACTAAATCTTAAACCATAACATCTATTAAATCAAAACTAAATTCCGACCCAAGAAAATTCAAGCACTGCGGTGGCTAAAGAGGTTAAAACCATGAAATATTGCTAGTAGTTCAACAGTGAATCTCTGTTTAAAGTTTTAACTGGTTCATAGAAGAAACAAAACTAGATTTCAAGATGGAATATCTTGGAGAAGTTATAAAATCATGAAGTATTGTTGGTAGTTCAATGGAGAACCTTAAAGTTTTAACTAATTTATAGAAAATAACATAACAGATAGCAGGTTTCATCATACAATAGGTTTGGTTTGACGAACATTGTAGAATAGAATGTTTGGTGCAAGGAATCTGCATGAAGGGATGATTTGCACCAATGGAGAGTAGTATGTGGAGTGAAAGATGAAGTGTAAGGAGCTTCAACAAAAAATTGGAGCTTGAAATGAGTAATCATCTTGTGTCTCTGACAAATGAATAATAGATATTGATTGTAAACTTAGTAAGCCTTAAAATTTAGCAAAAACAACCTAAGTTAACTACTGTATGTCACCCAAATTTCTGGTCGTGCATCCCAGTGATCTATCCTTAAATGAAATGGCCTTGAAATAAATCTTTGCAAATAGGAAAAACTAAACAAAACACACTTGCAGGCCAAAGATGTTGCTTTGCTACTTTATGATATTGCCATAGTGAAGTGATTCCATGGATACATTAACAAATTATCTAGTACATTATTTTTTGAATATGTAAAAACAAGTGCTGACAAATATATGTCAAATATTTTTTTTCTAAGAATTAAAATTGAAGTTAGTTGTCATTAGTCCAAAAAACTCACATATGTTTAGTACGTGCACAGTAAAGCAATATTTGAGGACTTCATTCCTAGCTCCTTTGAAGATATGTACTAAGCAGTTGCTCTTCCAGAAATTGAGAAAAAGGCGCTCTTTATTGCAGTTTCTTAATTTAACTGCAAAAAATCACATTAAACTAAAAAATTCCTACTTGCAGACATCATGGAAAACTTAAGAAGTAGACTTGTGTATGCGTTGGACGACATCAAAGAAGCCAAAAAGACAAGCTTTACTAAAGATAAGAAAGAGGATACAAACTTGGTAGATTTTACAACATCCAAACTAGTTCTTGCATAGAAACTTGAAGAAGTCTTAGGATGCTTACCTCAATGCGATAAGACTGTCCTCAGAACTGCAATCGCTGGACTTCACACTAAAGAGGAAGACTACGAGTGGGAAATAATGAGAAAAGTGTCAAAATAATGGAAAGTGAATGATTGTTCCAACTTTTAATTAGGGGAAAACAAAAGCTATTACCTGATTTCTAACAGATGCTTCAAGAAGATGTTGACTATGAAGGACTCTCCAAACAATGAAAGGAGCATGCAGCTTGTCTTGATTTCTACTTCCTCTGACCACCAAAAATTAAAGCGATTAGATGGTCCTAGAAATTTCATTCCAATTGAGCATGGATAAAGACCCAAGAAATTCCTTCATGTAAGCTTTCTTAAATGCTTATTTATCTTCTCACCGGCCCACTTAGAGCATTGTTGCTACATTTTACCAAATATTTTCTATAGCTTTGCATCCAAATAGCAACCTTAAAATTACCTATTAATGGCTACCTTGAATGAAAAATTGACACTGACTATACAAATTTTTTTAGGGATAAAATTCAAATTTTTATGAACAAAAATATAATATTTTTATAGCATGACAATATGTAAATCTGTCATGCATTAATGACAACCTTATCTTTTTATGGAAGTCTCGTATTGTGCAAAAATTATAAACCTCTGGTAAAATATAAAATGCCAAATGTCATCCAATTTGAAATAAAGTATAGATTACTAATTACATCAAAGGAAAATGTCACTAAGTTTTTTGTATTTGCTTGTGCCCGTCAAAACTGTATAGCCTGGAAATTTGCATTTGTCCATTACTTTCCTCAAATTTTCCAAGATCTTCTAATTAAAGCTTCCACCTATGCACGCATTTGTCGCTACCAGACAGTATATGGCATTTAGTGCACAACTATAAATAGTATAATTATGATAGCTTGGACAATAGTAAAGGTAGATAGAAAATAATCCAATTTACAAATATGGCCAATTCGTGAGCATCCTCCACAATGACTGTTCACAGTATGAACCAATTAGAAAAAGGGAATAAACTTTACCAGAACTTCAATAGACAATATTTAAATGATCAACATTAACAATGTATAGGGAAAAAAATTCAATAGCCTGATTGGTCAAAGTTACCAAACAAATTGGCATCCAGCGGATACTATAGTATCCTACCTATTGACAGGAACTAATAAAATATGTTCTCATTATAACCTTTCAAAAAGAATAATATGATCCATCAAACAAAGGTGCTTTTCCTACTGAAGAACCTTCTTGTTCCATTAAAACAAGTATCTCACTACCAGATTCAATCTAGAGTTGATAAACATCTCGAAGGAACCTTTCTTTGATACCACTTGTTGGAATACTCTAGACCACTGTGAAGGGGGGTGAATTAGTGGTTTACAAAAATCACTTCGTTTAACAAATGAATGGTTTTAACACAATTCCATTAGACTATTATAACACATT
Source organism: Thuja plicata (assembly GCA_018584345.1). Classification (NCBI taxonomy): domain Eukaryota; kingdom Viridiplantae; phylum Streptophyta; class Pinopsida; order Cupressales; family Cupressaceae; genus Thuja; species Thuja plicata. Next base: position 2,176,398 of record MU227355.1, read on the forward strand.
ATAACAAGCCACTGAATCAAAGAACAATAGCACCACAAAATATATCCATTAATAAAAACACAAAATTCATATATACGTTTATCACATAAAACAAGTATTTGAGTGGAAAACCCTATAAGGGTGAAAAAAACTATGAGAAAGAACTTTATTAAGCGTCACTGGCCAAACCTCACTAGTTACAATTTGTATGCCTCACTAGAAATATGAGCACCAGCTTAGATTTTTTACAAGAGCACTCACTCCATATGCAACATACTAATAAGAAAAAATAAACAAAATACAGAGGGCTAGTTTATTTCACTACAAATCATTGATTAAACTATATTTTATCTGTAGTAGTAAACTAGACATTGGCACTTTGCTTATAATTCTATTAGTAACAAATAACACAAATCTGCCATTCAATCTCCTATTATATCAAATTGTCTGTCAACAAGGTGTCTCATTGGAGACCATCAAAACCCTAATCACCACTATTTATTTCTTCAATAGTAAATACATGATTACATTTCTACAGTATTGAAGCATTAACATTATATTTATTGTTAGGGTTTAGGTAGATATGAGCAATAAATAATATTAAGATAATTCATAAATAGAGAAGTTGGGGAAAATAAATAACAAAGAGATTTAACATGGTTCAACCAATATGGGCTACATCCACCAGAGAAACAGGTGTCCACTAATTTTATTATCCAGCGAAGAGAAAATACAATTTGATAATTTCACATTACACTGCCACATATTTATAGGTCTTTTAGGTGGTTTATAAAGGTAGTCTAACAAATTAACCCTGAAAATTCTTGATGAGTTAACCTAGGAAAATGCTTGACAAGTTAACCAAAAAACTGAGTCGTTGCCCCAAACCCCACAAATCATTAAGAGTGTATAGTATAGCATGATCAGTCACCACATACCAACAATTTACCACTTGGGACCTGATTAGGTTCTACACTAAAAATCTCCCACTTGGAAACTAATATTGTAGTAACACCATTATTCTTGAAGCTCCCACTGGATTTATGCACCTAGACTTGATTATTTCTCATTTCCACTATGATCAAGCTTGAAGACTGATAGAAAATGAGAAAGAAGTCAATTTCTCTCAAGTTACTACCTTGGTCAACATATTTGTAGGAATCTTTCTAGTATGTATGTTCTCCAGCTTCAACTATCCATCCACTAAAACTAAGTGTATGAAATGATACCAAAGCTGGATGTGTTTGGTCTTAGAGTGAAGGGTTGAGTTCTTTGCAATATGAATTGGACTCTGAGTATCACTATACAACTTGATATACTCTTTTGTCTTGCCCAATTCCTCCATAAATCTTTGTAAGTAAATCATCTCCTTACTAGCCTCTGTAGCAACAAAATATTCCACTTATGTAGCAACAAAAACCTGAGAAAAGTCAAGGGAAAACTAACGAGAAGAGAAAAGTTGTGTGCAGGTTTATGAAGGCTACCAAAGGTCATGGAGATACTAACATTCAAATGAGTACTTAGGTGTATGAATAATTTAAAGACTTCAGTACCAAACAGGCAGAGCTGGAGGACAAAATGGATAAAATCGTGTTGTTGATGGCTAGGCCAAATACTAAAGATGCCAAGATGATTGCACTGGAGGGGATGTGAAGGGGCTGATGGAAAAATTGGAACTTAAAATCAATGCGGCGGTCAACTTTCATCTGCAGACTACTTCAAGTCGTATCCAAAGCATTGAAGAAACCCTCAACAGGATCATGAAGTATAACTATGAAGGTACAAAGGTGACAACTGATAATCTGCGGTCCCTCTTGGTTGTGCTGGAGGGAAATTATAACCTTATTAATATTGAAGATGTCAATGACAAAGGCACCAGTTCTGCTGGCCCTGGCTCTAGAACTAGAGCAAAAAAGAATAAGATGGTCAGCTCTAAAGTTATTAAGAATCTCAGGGATTCTATCAAGCATTATGAGATGTTGAAGGAGGACACTGCAGATCTCATGAAAAGTATTTCTTAGTCTATCTGTCTGAATTGGTTTGTTTGTTTTCAGGTGTTATTTGTTTTTTTCTGGATGCTTGTGCTGGGGAGGTGTTGCAATCTCTTATTTTGTTCCCCCCAACTGTTTCTTTTTGGTCTGATCTTAATCTTCCTATCTTATGCTTTGTTGTAAAAGATTACGGTTCCCTTCAAAAAATATTTTTTCCATTATTGAAAACAAAATATTCTTCTTTTGTGGTTGAAAGTGCTACAACCTTTTGCAATCTGGAAATCTAGCTAACCACTATGCCACCTACAGTAAAATCATACCCTGTAGTGATCCTCTTGATATCAATATCTCCTACTAAATTTGAATCAACAAAACCCTATTAAGTGTAATGAAAGCCTCCAAAACATAAAGATTGAGTTGGTGTACCTCTCAAATACCCGAGAATCCACTTTACTACATTCTAATGCTCTTTTCCAAGATTTTTCATATACCTGCTCACAACTCCTACTACATGCACAATTTCTAGCCTTGTACACACCATTCCATATATCAAGCTGCCAACTGTTGAAGATTATGGAACCTTAGAAATATACTCTAATCTCCTCACGTGTCTTGGGGCCGATCTCTTTGGAGAGTTTAAAATGACTAGGAAAAGGTGTACTAACTGGTTTTTCATCTTGCATCTAAAAGTTGTTTAACACATTTTCTATGTAATCACTCTGAGACAATGTCAATGTGTGATTTTTCCTATCCCTACTTATTCTCATACCAAAGATTTCTTTTGTTGCACCCAAATCCTTCATAGAAAATGACTGTGATAATTTTTGTTCAAGGTCATTTATATGTTGCATATTAGACTCGGGAACAAGCATATCATCAACTTATAATAACAAGATAATATAGCAACCATTATCCAATATCTTGAAATAAATATAATGATAAGAATGACATCTCTTGTAACCTTGTTCAACCATAAAACAATCAAATTACAAATACCATTGTCAGGGTGCTTGTTTCAGCCCATACAAGTTCTTCTTCAACCCACACACTAAATTTTATGTACCTTTGACCTCATATCCTTGTGGTTTCTACATATAAATATCCTCCTCCAAATCTCCATGGAGAAAATTTTTATTTACATCTAATTATTCCAGATGCAAATATTTTGTGGCCACAAGACTTAGAATAGTTCGAATTGAAGTTATTTTCACAATATGAGACAATGTCTCATCAAAATCAATACCTTTTTTTTGTGAAAAACCTTTGACCACAAGTCTAGCCTTGTATCTTTTCTTGCCTCCACATTCTTCCTTTAACTTGTAAATCCATTTTTTAGGCAATGCTCTTTTACCTTCAAGAAATTCAACTAACTCCCAAGTTTGATTTTGTATCAAGGAATCCATCTCCTCTTTTGTTCCTTGCTCCCACGTTTTCCTCTTTTCAACTTGCATTACTTTTGCATAAATTTTTGGTTCACTAGAATCAGTAAATAATACATAGCATAATGAAGGAGAATATCATTAAGGAGGTCTACTTATCCTAGAAGATCTTCTTACAAGTTTTTTTGGAACTTGTTGTGTTCTAGTTGTTCAATATTTTTTGGCAGTGTTGGGACTACATTTACTGGGATGCCATCAAGCTTCATGCATTTTGTGTTTTCCTCTTCTTTCTTCTTTCCCTATATCTGATCCTTGTACATGAACTTTTCAACGAATATGACATCTCTACTCCTAATGATTTTGTGAATCTTAAAATCCCATAAACGAAAACCAAAATCATTAACGCCATACCCAATAAAAGTACACTTCTTGGATTTTGCCTCAATCTTTGATCGATTTTCTATATCAATATGGACAAATGCTTCACAACCAAAAGTTTTCACAAACGATTAGTTTACCTTTTTCCTGTCCATGCCTCCGCTAGAATACCACCATACAAGGAACTTTAAGGCCCTCTATTTATCAAGTAAACAATAGTATCTACAATATCTTCCCAAAATTGCAAAGGCAATCTTACATGCAATCTCATGCTCCTTGCACACTCCATGATAGTTTTGTCCATCCTTTCAGACATGCCATTTTCTTGTGGGGTTATAGGAATTGTGTATGTAAATCCCATGGTATGAACAATAACTATCAAACTCTCTATTGCAATACTCACCTTCGTTATCTGATTTGAGACACTTCAACTTGTTTCCTGTCTCTTTCTCAACCAAATCTTTCCATTTCTTAAAGACTTCAAATACATCAAATTTTATGGGAATGAAATAAACCCAAGTTTTCCTAGTTGCATCATCAATTAAAGTAACATAATAATAAGACCCGCCAAGGGATGGTACCTGGACTAGTTCTCATACATCAAAATGCACAAGCTCTAACTTTTAACTTTTCTTTTCCTTCCCAACTCTAAGAAATTTGACCCTATTTTTTTTTCCATAAACATAGTTTTCGCAAAAATCCAAATCAACTTATTTCAAACTTGGCAATAAATTATTTGAATAGAGAAGCTTCATCCCCTTCTCACTCATGTGCCCAATTTGATTGTGTCATAAAGTTATATTCATCCCTCTGGAAGCTAGGGGAATAGAATAATCAGTATTACCAGTATATAAATAGAATGTACCCATATTTGCCCCTTTTTCTATTACTAGTGAACGTTTAGTAACCTTCTAGGAATCATTTGTGAATATGACTGTGCAACCATAACTTCCTAGTTGTCTTGCTAATATTAAATTTCTTCTCATATTAGGAACATGTCTCACCTTGAGTGACCTCACAATAGTGGGTTACACTTTTTGGAACATCCTATTTTTTGTTGAAATTACACATTTTAAAGAAAACATGATGATTTAAGCCTTGAGAGGTCCCATTTGAAGGAATTAATTGAAAATGGTTCGATAAAATCCTCTTAGATCAAACTCTCTTTGATATAATCTATTTACTCCTCAGTCGTACATGTAATTGAGTTTCCTTTGCACCTATCAAAATGCTGACAAAAAAACACGTTCACATTAGCTTTTGGGGGATCAAATGAATTTGTTTGACAAAACCAGATGTAGGATGGTACTACTCAAATAAATCTTTCCAATGATTATGATTTTCATAAATATTGAGTTTATTATGAATTTTTATTTTTAGTTTTACTAAACATAGGTTTTGCGCCGTCTATAAATTTCTATGTTCAATACTTATGGAAAATAGTAAAATAGGTAAGAAAAATTATGAAAAATATCTAGACACTAGTATTTATTTTCTCTTTCTAACAAAAAGAAAAAGAAAAAATGAATTGTAATATATATAGAAAAAAATTAGGGCCGACCAAATGAACATATGTCTAAATTATAGTTAATGTCACTTCAAAACTTAATAAGCTATAAAATATTCAACCAAATGAAATGAAACCAATTAGATACACTAGATATCATTGTTACAAACCTAAATTAGAAAGAATTACCTTTTATCCTTTTAAAAAAAATTTATGCTCAAACAAATTAATGTCACTCTTTAAAAATGTTGTTTTTTGATAGAAGCTACTTTTTGATGGATATAGAAAATGGATACAAATCAATTCCAATTTTTTAAAAATATAATCAAAATCTACACACAAAATTCTAAAAATCAATAGTTTACATAATCTTCAAATTGTTAACGACTTTGTAGCAATAGGTGTCCGAATGCAAAGGTTTTTTTTCAAAATGTCCATTTCAGTGTCAAAGTTGGCAAAAAAGTGTAACCTACTATTGTGGGACCACCCCCTCATTCAGAAGCCATTGATTTCCATTTGGTAATATTATCTATATGTTTCCCTTTCCAACAATTTTGTATGGTTCATCATCACCTAAATAAACATGTCCAAAATCACCTTCAACATAGTCTAGAAAATATTTTCTATGGGGTGTAGCATGAAAATAAGCCCCTGAATCGAACACCTGAGAATCAATCATATTATCTAAATAATGAATCGGAGAATCTTGTAACACATCACTTGCTACATTTGCTTCCTTGTTATTTTCTTTTTGTCCATCCCCCTGTTTTCCCTTTCGAGACCAACAATCTTTCTTCAGATGTCCTTTCTTTCCACAATGCCAACACTCCACATTTACCCTAGAATTGGATATCCCCTTTCTCGATTTCCCACATTTACCTAGGATCATTCCTATTTCCCCTTTTCTTCTCAACAATCAAATCATTTCCTGATGTCTCACTTGTGCTTTTCCATCGCATTTCATCGCTAAGGATAACATTGACAACATCATCAAACTTTAAAGTGTTTGAAATAGAGATAAAGTTACTTATAGTCATTACCAAGTCATTCCAGCTTTCAAGCAATAAGCATAAAATCAAGAGAGCCCTAACATCACCATCAAAATTTATTTTTACATAACTTAGCTGACTAGTAACCATTTTATACTCATTCAAATGATCACTAGCATACCCACCTTCTGACATCTTCATGTTAAATAAATATTTTATAAGAAATACCTTATTTGAGGTTGAGGGTTTCTCTTATAGTTTGTGTAATTACTTCATTATATCCAACGTTGTTGTTTCTTTTGCTATATTGAAAGTCATTGACGATGCCAATCAAAATTGTATTGCTCCTAGTGCCTTCCTATCAGGAACCTCCCAGTCCTTATCCTTCATAGTCATTAGTTACTTTGTTTTTTCACTCAATGGAAAATATAGATCCTTTTGATATAAATAATCTACCATTTTAATCTTCCATAGTTGATAGTTTTGGTCGTTGAACTTCTCAACCTTAAGCCTACCTTCCTCTCTATTGCCCCCACTCAAATATGAGATTTCCTGCCAAATCATTGAGAAATACGCCACTTTGACACTAGTTGTTAGGGTTTATGAAGATAAGAGCAATAACCAATATTAAGATAATGCAAAAATGGAGAAGACAAGAAAAACAAACAACACAAAGATTTAATGTGGTTCACCCAATATGGGCTACATCCACCAGAGAAACACTTGTCCATTAATTTTATTATCCAACAAAGAGAAAATACGATCTGATAATTTCACATTACACCGCCACATATTTATAGGCCTTTTAGGCGGTACACCAATATTGGTTAACAAATTAACCCTAAAAATGTTTGACGAGTTAATCTAGGAAAATGCTTGACAAGTTAACCAAAAATATTTGACGAGTTAACCAATTTTTTTTTTAATTTTAATTTTATTAATATTATTATTATTATTATTATTATTATTATTTGGGGGGGGGCATTTCCCCAAACCCCACAAATCGTTAAGAGTGTGCAATATAGCATGATTAGTTTCCATATACCAACATTTATACCTTCTTATGGTTTGTAGAAGAGATGCCTTTTCTTTTAACATACATTCCAATCTCCATCGAGTAAGGGTTTCTTGTTTAAATCTCCATCAATCTGTGAAAAAATAGTAGCACACAGGGCAAAAATGGTAATTACCCGTCAACCTTCTTGCACAAGAAATAACCCTTGGTGTTTTTTAAAAATTTAAATACTTGTTTTGAAATTAGGTAACAAGAAGATTTCAAAACAATTATTTTTTTCAAAAAACACCAACAACTATTTCATGTGCAAAAAGGTTGATGAGAAATTACCAATTATGCGCTATGTGCAACTATTTATTCTAACTACTTTTGTACCAATTGTTGGAGATTTAAACAAGAAACCTTGGTTTGATGGAGGTTGGAATGTATGTTGAAAGAAAAGGCATTTCCTTTGTAGACTAAAAGAAGGTATAAATAGAATGTTAGCACTTCAATACTACAGGAATGTAATCATTTATTTAATGTTGAAGAAATAAGTACTGGTGTTTAGGGTTTTGATGATGTCCAGTGAGAAACCTTATTGAGGGATGGTTTGATGTAATAGGAGATTGAATGGAAAATTTGCGTTCTTTGTTACTAATAAAAGTATAAGAAGACTATCAATGTTTAATTTACTATTGTAGATGAAGTTTAGTTTAATCAATGATTTGTAGTGAAATAGAGAAACCCTTTGTATTTTATTTGTTTTTCTTCTTAGTATGTTGCATACATAGTGAGTTCTCCTCTAAATAGTTTGAGTTGGTGCTCAAATTGCTATTGAGACATAAAAATTACATAACTAGTGAGTTTTGGTCAGTGAGTCTTAATAAAGTTCTTTCCCATTGGTTTTTTAACCCTTCTAGGGCTTTCCACTCAAACACTTGTGTTATGTGACATACATATATGACTCTTGTATTTTGATTGATGGATATATTTCGTGGTACTATTGTTCTTTAATTTAATTATCTGTTAGAATGTGTTATAATAGTTCGATGACATTGTGTTAAAATAATTATTTTGTTTAATGAAGTGATTGTTATAGACCACGGATTCACCCCCTGTCTCAGTGGTTTGGAGTATTCCAAGAAGTGGTATGATAAGTTGACCTTTGTTAAGTACTTTAGAATTTTTGGAAGTAAGTGATACATTAAGAGGGATGAAGAAAGATTGGGTAGCTTTTAGTCAAAGTGTGATGAGGATATTTTCATTGACTATTCAACTCATAATAAGACATATAAATGTTTTTAAAAAAGGCTAAAAAGGATAACTGAAAGTGCTAATGTTAAAGTTGATGAAAAGTTGTAGGCTGATCAAACCAATTTGAAATATGTTGAAGAAGAATTCGATTCATAAGTTGAAGTAGAAGCTCTCAAAGAAGAAGAGACAACAAGAAAACCATGGTAAAAAATCCTTCCAAGAAACTTATAAATCATAATCCTCAAGAGAAAATCATTTGAGACAAATATGTTGGGGTTCAAACTAGAAGAAGAGCTTCATTATTAGTTGAGCAAGTAGCTTTTTTATTATTATCAGAAGAAGAGCATAAAAACTATACTAAGGTTAGCAATGATAAATGTTGAATTAAGGCCACGGAGGAAGAATTAACTCAAATTTAAAAGAAAAAGACTTAGGAGCTAGTCCCTAGGCCTGAATATAAAAATGTTATTGGAGAAAAGTGGGTATATAGAAACAAGTTAGATGAAAATGGTAAGGTTGTAAGAAAGAAAGATAGACTTGTTTGTAAAGGATATTCTCAGGTTGAAGGTATTGATTTTGGTGACACTTTTGCACCCGTGGCTAGGTTTGAAGCAATCAAAATATTCTTGGATTTTCCAGTGTAAAAAAGCTTCAAAATATACGAAATGGATGTTAAGAAAACTTTTCTAAATGGATATCTTGATGAATAAGTCTATATGGAGTATCCTAAATGATTCATATGTGAATAAATTCCTAATTATGTGTATAGGTTGAAAAAGGCTTTATATGGTTTGAATCAAGTTACTAGAGCTTGGTACTCTAGGTTGGATAAGCATCTATTGGGACAAGGCTTTACTAGAGGTGGTGTGGACACCAATTTATGTGTTAGAATACAAGGTCAAAATGTACTTGTTGTAGAAGTTTATGTAGATGACATTATATTTGGTTGCAACAATGATGATATGTGCAAAATGTTTTCTAACCTCATGCAATCATAATTTGAAATGTCCATGCTTGGAGAGTTGTCCTTATTTCTTGGATTGAAAATCTCTCAAATTGAAAAATGTTTATTTCTATCTCAAACTAAGTATGCAAGAGAGATGCTTAAACAATTTCATTATATGGATGAATGCAAACTAGTGAGTACACCCATGGTAATAGGCTATAAGTTGAGTAAGGTGGATGATTCACCTAATATTGATCAAAATTGATGTAGGTCTAGGATAGGAAGCTTAAAATATCTAACAACCTCTAAACTTGCTATCATGTAGGGAGTGTATCTATTTGCAAGGTTTTAGTCCTCTCCCAAAGAGTTTCTTGTAAATTCTATTAAGAGGATCTTTAGATACATCAAAGGAACATTGGACTATGTATTATAGTATCTAAGACATAATGATTTTAATTTAACTGCCTATACAAATATTGATTGGGTAGGGTGTCTTGATGACAGAAAGAGTACTAGTGGTGCAACCTTTTCCTTTAGTGATGGGCATATAGCATGACATACAAAAAATAAAGAATTATTGTTTCTATCAATAATCGAGGTATAGTATATTACTACTACTTCATGTTGTACTGAAATCCTATATGTGGTGAAAACCCTTTCAGAGATGAAGGTAGAAGTTCCTAAGCCAGTTTCAATCATATATGATAACATTAGTTCCATCAACATTTCTAAAAACCCTGTTATTTACTTAAGAACTAAGCACATTGACATTAGATACAATTTATTGAGAGAGAAAGTGATGGTTAGTACAATTACTTTGAATTATGTTTCACCTCCAAACCAAATAAGATGATATGTTCACTATACCCTTTGTAAAGGAGGTCTTTGAAAGTTTGATACAAAGGTTGGGTATCTTACCCTTCTCCCATGTTCACTAATTAATTAGCTAGTTGTTTGGTTTTAGGGGGAGCATATGATTTTCATCTTTGTTTTCCTGAAACCTCATGCTTCTCCCTATTGTCATTGACATCAATTGAGTAAGTACAACATTTGAGGTTTATCATGTTGATTTTTGTGAAGTTGTTGGTAAAGAAGTTGCCAGTGATACAATGTTGATGATTGTTAATGTGCAGCCTATAACAAGAAGTTGTAGATAGATTATGGTAGGAATTTGAAATGTGTAGATTAAAACTAAAAATGAGGTAGAAGTTGTAGAGGTTTTTGTGTGTTTAAGAAACTAAATTTTCTAGTGCAAACATTACAAAGAATGCAAAGAATATTGTGTAGAATGTTGGTACCGAGATAGTGAAAGTAATATGAGATATTAAAGACTACTTATGATAATCCAATGTATTTCGACAAGGGGGTGAATGGAAATTACTGTAGGTGTTGACATCAATGCCAAAGAGGGAGTTTGTTAGCATATATTTGTCATTGATTTTATATATGGTACGTTTGGTTGCCAAAACTTTGTCATTTGTTTGAACCATGTTGAAAGTAATTGAATGTAAAGTGGATCAAGAGGCTATGTGGTAGTATCTTAAGATAACTATGTCTTGTCATCACTAAGTATGAAAACTTAATCAAGATTGAATTTATGCATTAGTAGATGTCAAGTACAAAAGAAGTTCAACCTTTAAGGCAAGTTGAGTTAAAGTTTTGAGAACTGCAAAGTTGAAGCCATATGTTATTTGAAATAAGTCTTTTAAAATGTCAAGATGCATTGCATATATCAATAATGAGTTACCTTGAAGTCTTAATACCAAAAATACAGGGTTTAATATTGAGATTTTTTAAAAAGGTGTTAATTTTTGACAAGAAATTTGTTCATAGTGATAGGAACTCTATTCATGGCAACATGAACTAGAACAATAGTGACAAAAGTATCAAGTAATGTATTAAACAATAAAATACCATAAAATACCTTTACCATAAATTTAAGTGACTTCCTAGGTGAGGTCTAAGGTCATTTTTCAATCCTTATCAAACACATGAATGAATATTTAAAAACACTTAAAAAAATAAAATACCAATGACTATTTCTTGTGCAAAAAGGTTGACGAGCGATTACTAGTTCTACCCCGCGTGTAACTTTTCATACCAATTGTTTTTGCACCTATTGATGGAGATTTAAACAAGAAACCTTGGTTTGATGGAGGTTGGAATGTATGTTGAAATAAAATCTATTTCTTCTGTTAGATCATAAGAAGGTATAAATATAATGTTAACACTTTAATATTGTAGAAATGTAACCATGTAGTTATTGTTGAAGAAATAAGTAGTGACGATCAAGATTTTGGTGATCTCCAATGAGAAACATTGTTGAGGGATAGTTTGATGTAATAGGAGATTGAATTAAAGATTTGTCTTCTCTCTTATTAATAGAAGTATAAACAAATTGCCAATGTCCAGTTTACTATTTCAAATAAAGTACAATTTAAGCAATAATTTGTAGTGAAACAAAGTAACCCTCTGTATTTTGTTTATTTTTATTCTTAATGTGTTGCATATGGAATGAGTGGTCTTGTAAATAGTCTAAGATGGAGCTCATATTACTAGTAAGGCATAAAAATTGTAACAAGTGAGGTTTGGCTAATGAGGCTTAATAAAGTTCTTTCTCATAGTGGTTTTTTACCTTCTAGGATTTTCCACTCAAACACTTGTGTTATGTGACATACATATATGAATTTTGTATTTTGATTAATGGATATATTTCATGGTACTGCTATTTTTTGATTCAATGATCTGTTATAATATGCTATAATAGTCTAATGACATTGCGTTAAAAATATTCATTTGCTAAATGAAGTGATTGTTACAGATCATTGATTCACCATCCCGCTCTTAGTGATCTTGAGTATTCCAACAAAAACTTGCATACACTTGTGGTTCTATTTATTCCTAAGGGTAGGAATGTTGTTTGTTAGGGTTGGATTGATTTCAACATTTATTATGAGGCATCTACCAAATGATATAAGAGATTCTACATTAGAGGGGGTCACATTGTGACGGGCTCTAGAAATGCTAGTATTTTACTTTCTTATTCCATCTTTCAAAAGACATATATATGCTTTTAAGACTCCATCATGAAATTTTCTTTAACTTATAAGTGATATATAATATCTAATTAATACACGTATTTTATGGATATTCATGGTTGATATAATCTTATGATGTTATAAATGATGATAATTTGAATAAATACTTATTTTTAAGATACTAACCTACAAAAAAAAAAGATTGCAATAGAAGGATTAATTGCTAGCCCACAATCAGAGTAGAAGTGTTCCCTATAGCTCAAGAGGAAGTAGTTGAGAAGGTATCAATTGAATTGCAATAAGTCACGTTGACTTTTTCACAGAGGAATAAATGCACCCAAGGAATATGGAGGATTTTAAAAGATAATGAAGTCATCCTTCATTATGAACTTCAATTGATTCTCAAATATTTCCAACCCTTCATGTACTATAGTTGAATAAGATTCCAATTAGGATTCCAACTCTTGAACTAGCTTAGCTGTTACTTTCAATTTTATAGAAGAATAAGTCATCCTTAGTGTTAGGGAGGATCAAAAAGTGTTCATAGTTGTTTCTAAGATGTAATTAACCTACTCTCTTCGGACTGTGTATAAAGTCCAATCTCGTTAGAGTTTGGGGGAGATGGACATAAGATAAACACTAGATTTTACTAGATTTCTTATTAGTTAACTTGAAGTTGTTATTTTTTTAATCTACCGATGAAGAATGAATAAAGTGGATGATTGATGATATCTTGAATTAAGACAACTTTGTAATTAGAGGTTGTTATCCTTCAACAAAGGCCACTTGAGGTATTGTAATCTTCTTTATAACTTTAGATTGTTAATTTAGCATTAGTTAGTTGTTAATCACTTTGATAGATTAGTTATTATGGCATTGTTCTTTAGTCAGATAAATATATTTTGTGAATGGTACCAATAGAGTAGGATTGTGAATTAAAGCCACAACATAGTTATAATATTGCACTACTCACAACCATTGTTGAGTCATTTGCCACTTACCCACAACTATTGTTGTGCAAAGAGGATTATTTCCAATATTATTCATGTTTTGATTCATTGCTTTAATTCAATTAGTTCCCTTTACACAAATTATAAGTAGCATAGAGAATCCTTAGCTACACACGTAGTGCCAACATCATCCGAGAAGATATGTCCCCAAGTGATAATATAAGGAACCTCTCTAGGATAATAGGTTACTTAATATGGGATTCGTTGGTATGTTAAGTGTATGCATTGAGTTCTACATGAACTTATTTTACTTAGAAAGAGTCTGTCACATTGTATCACTCCTTTCCTAGGGGAATTTTTTTTCCTTGCATGAGGTTTTGTACTTTTCATCTTTTACCCTCATCTAGGGGGGAGTTTTCCCATAAAGTTTTCTCGTCTTCCTTATAAATGTGTTGTACTTGGGTACATTATTAGGCTTTAATGTCGGGACCCCCTCTTTTGCCTCACCTACGATATGCTTAAGGGGGTGTTTGTATATAATGATACTTAGGTGTTTAGCGGCTTGCCTATGTGGCATCTTACCTAGTTGGTAACTAGTTATGAGAGTAGGTAGGATACTTTTCCTATATTTGCACCTCCCTCCTATTGTACTCATCCTCACTAATACATCACTCTTCATTTTTCCTCTCATTTCTATCTCTTTGTCATTTCCATTATGTCTATTTTTCTTGGCCAATCAGGCACAAGACACCCAAAAAATACTACAAAAATTGTAAATAGCAAGTGCATATTGTTTGAATTATGCTAGTTTTTTTTTTATTATATGGAGCTTGTTGGTGCTCAAATCAAGAGATTGGATTTCCTATGGACTTGCCAATCCAATGATGGGAAACCCAAGTGATTTGGCCAACTAACAAGTTTAACCTTGGGGTAAGGTTGAAACTTTTGCAATTCTGGCTCTGCAGAACCAAGGTTGGTAGGCCTATACCTTATCCTTTAAGGATTTTTATAGAAGATAATAAGCACTATAAATCTCTCCTTCACAAGTATTGCAAGTTACTTTGAAAGGAATCAAACTGTGATCAATTGAATATAACTGTAAAACTAAATGCTTTATGAGAATAAAAGGGATGTTTTGTAGATGTGAATATATAAATGAAGGAATTTTAAAATATCTCAACAACATGAAACAATGAATCAAATGTCTATCTTTAATAACAATTAGATCAGTGCCTGTATCAACTTGGGCAATAGAGTCAATCCAACATTCAATCCTATGTACAACTTTGCAAGATAGTATT
>MU227355.1:2193808-2205277 GCA_018584345.1 Thuja plicata
CGAAAGTCCGGAACTACCAACCACAATAGAGACCAGGGCAGCAGCAAAGTCAAAAATGGAGAAGGCCCTGACAAAGTTGCCCCTCACCATGAAGTTTGTACAAGATAATGAGATTGTGGGCTCAAAGATTGAGTCCAAGGTAACACTGATGACCGACGCCAGTGTCAGGACTTGGGCAGAAATGCAGGCCCTGGTAAAGATAATGCACATCCAGCGACAGGCTGGAGACAAACTCGCAATCAACACCGGGGGTTCTGGAATCCTCCGGGCAGCTTGCTTCCCATGCTCCATGCAGTCTCCAGAGCTTGTTCTAACTCTGGCTGCCAACTACAACTCTTCTGTCCGGGCCATTATGCTCGCAGCTACAGAACCCACGGGATACCCCACTCCACTGGTGTCCCTCGACCTAGTCACTTTCCAAGCAGGCCTGGGTATCCCACAATTTGACAGGGCCACGGTAGTCACAAGGACTGACGCCTTGAAATAATTTACACAATTGGAGGATGCTGCCCGGGTGTATATGAATACCCACTGGCTCAAGTCCCCAAAGACGGACCCGAAGAGAATGAAGATAGATATCCCCCACTCTGAATTCAAGAAGAGCATCCAGATGGGGATGATAGCATTGGCCCGGGTATTTGGCAACCCTCCGCCCAGGAGTTCGCCAAATGGATGTACTATTTCCTCCTCGGCATCTCCACTAAGGGAGAATTTTTTGACTGGGCAAAAATAATCTCCAATCATGTCGACTCCCAGTTCCTGCAGTTGAACCAGAAGAAGAAGTTCTACATGTCTTCTTATGTTTTCTGGGCTCTGGCCTAGCAGAGGCCCCATTCCAACGGCCTGCTCACTGACGGAGTACTCAGGATTGGCCCAGGACAGAAAGCACCGTGGGACTATTTCCCACAAATTCAATGGGAGGCCAGCTTCCCTAGTTTCTGCCAGGTGAACGATGCATTCGTTTACTACCATCTGCTCACACCCACCCGGGATGCCGGATACCGCCTGTCCACTAAGGAGATGAAGTTATTTAGTAGCTATGGGCACTACTACATTCAGTTCCAGCAGCATACGTACATTAGGGTCGTTGGCTTCTCCAAAAAGCCCTACTTGTTGCCCAAGCATTGTGGGGACAAGATCGTGCTGCTGGAATATTGCAGACAAATGCTGGAGTTACACACCTTCTTTGCCCTTAAGAAGGTCCCCAACGTCTCGTTCCTAATCACTTGTGGGAACTACACCTGCAGTCTGGCCGGCGCGAGGGAGGCAAACAACGAGTTGAAAAGTTATAACTTGCAGGAATTCTATCTAGCGCGGAGAAATTTTGATCCGCATGGCCGAATTGCAATGGCAATGCCCCGGGCTTTGGAGCCCCATCAAATGCACATGGAGGACTTCTGGGCAGATTGTCAGGATGATGTAAATGTCTGGAGTAGGCACTATGACAGAATGACGGCCGGATTAATGCAAGAACTGAAGCTCCGGAGATTCCCTCCGGGCTTCTCTGACACCGCCCCCACCATAGATCCCCAGTACAAAGAAAAAGGGATCGATAGAATGGCATTACCGGCAATGGATTGGGCCGCCCAGGAGGGGCCCACAATTGAAGACTTCACCCGGGAGGTGGTCGAGAGAAGTCATGCCTATTTTAAGAGGGTATGCCCTGGGAGTATGCGCCAAACTCCCCGACCGGCACCTAAGGTGACTCCACCACCGGTACCAAGATTGACCCCGGGGGCCGGGACTTCTTCACAAGGTGCAGACAAAGGAAAGGGAATAGCTACAACCCCCTCAGTGTAAGAAGTCCCAATACAAGAGCAGATTAAGCAATCTGTGGCAGCCTCCCAGCAAATGAGGGAGCAGTTAATAACAAGGCTTGCCACTCCCCCGCTCATGGCCGGACCAATTCGTCCTCCATCCTCCCCGTCGCTGGCAGCCTTAATGGTCAAGGCAACGGGGGTGGATCCCATGGACGCAGCAACTATAGCCGATGCGGGGCCACCTTTGATCACCAGGAGGAAGAGGAAGCACGTCAAGCAAGTCAAGGCAAAACCAGCGCCAAGGACGTCCCTCCCCCAAGAAGTAGAGATCCTCTCCTCCAGTTCCCTAGAACTGGAGAAAGAGGCAGAGCCTGCAGGAGTCCCAGCCAGTCCCCCTCTGCAAGAGGAATTTGATGATGTATTTGCAACCGATGATTTCGGCAACTTGCAAGGGGACGATACACAAGCAGGGACAGAAGTCCCAGAGAAGGAAGCTAGGGCTGCGGACCAAGAGGACCCGGAACAGGAACCTGCGAAAGAGAAAGAGTAGGAGATAGAAGAAAAGGAGCCGGGATCAGAAATTGTCTCCGGGGCTCAAGAGACGCAAGGTCCGGGAGTGGACCAACTAAAGACAAGTGAACAAATGGCATCCGCTGGGGGAACTGGACCTCTGGGAATAACCGTAAACCCAACCGCCACGTTCCCAAGGCCACTCCCGGGGGCAACCTTTAGACAAGTTATCACAGCGGCCCAAACTTTAAATCTTGGCCCGATACCTCCCCTACTGCCGATAGAAGAAGAAATTCTGGCAGAAGGAGAAGAAGAAGAGAAGCAGCTTGAAGAGGAAATCGTCGAAGAAGCCTACCGAGGTCCAGACCCAACAATAGAAATACAGGACAAGGCTGAGGAGATGGAGGTTGAAAAGAATGTTGCTGCAGGAGAAGTTCTGGCAGGGAGGACGGATGAGGTCCGCGACACTGAGGAGCAACAACCAGCGGGTACTGGGAAAGAATCAGGAGAAAAAGTTCTGGCAGGATGGCCACCTCTCCCACCCCAGTGGCTGATAGAAAGCAAAAAGAGAAAGGCTCAGTCCGCTCCGTTGATTCCTCTCTCCCTGGCCGAGATGATGGCCCAAGTATAGGCCCCACCAAAAGCAAAGAAAGCCTAGACAGTTCACACTCTTTGAACTGGGCCGGGTGGGGAAACAGTTGTCGTTGTGGCAACACCTCCCCCGGGCGCCGATGAAGCAATTGCAGACCCCGCAGATTACGACGTTGCAGAGGTATCCCTGGGCAAGAGAGGGAAGCAAGGCGAGGCAGACTTGCTCAAGGAGGCAGCAAGGGCAGTTGAAGCCCGATACGAAAAGGAGGCCCAGAGGCTCAAGGCCGAGAAAGAGAAGAATGCAAACCTTATGGGGTTGCTTACTGAGCTGACCATACCCATAAATGTCGCTCCTCTAGAGACCTCCATATCGAAGGATTTACCGCAGAGTGACATAGACTCCCTGCGAGTAATGAAAAAGAAGGCCCAAGCAGTAGATGAATGGGTAGCCCTACAGATAGGAAACACCCGGCATTTCCTAGCGTCCACTCTCCCGGACTTGTACACAGCCCGACAAGTTATCCATCAGGCGGAAGCACTCATTGAGCAGTGGGAGATTGACGCTGAAAATTACCAGGCGTGGAAGGTAGAGCTCGAAGAGATCCTCACCTTGGGAGAGGACATGATTTCTGAATCCAGAATTCTGGGTGAGGAATCATTTGATTTTGTAAGAATTCAGCACGCCAGACTTGACCTCACATTGGAGGTAACTAAGCAACTGGTAGAATCCTTGCAAGAGAAGGTACACAATGTAAAATATCCTTTTAATTTATTCAATTCTTATGTAATAAAGATTTTCGGGGCTGATCCCCTTAGTATAGATACGTACACCCTCAAAGATTTAGTTTTGGGGAGTTTTGATGAAATAATGCAATCCCGATATCAACCCCCAGAGGGGATAGACGGGGCCCAAATGACAAAATTAACTGAAATAATACTTAAGGGTCGTGACGCGGCAAGGATGGCAGACAAATTCAAAGAAAATGTTCTGGACCTGGGGGAATAAGTCAAAATAGCCAGGCACAGAAGGGCTAGCTTGAAGAGTGTAGATGAAGATGGCATTTCCCGCCTCCTTCAGGCCTTCAGCGATAATAAGCAGCCTTGAGCTTTCTCTGGAAGTCGGGGAAAAACTCACATTGAGTATTCTTTATTCTTTTGGGGACGTAAGTTCTCGGATCCCGGAGTCCCGGATCCAAGATTTTGTATTCTTTAAAGTGATCCGTGTCCCGGTCCCCAAGGCCGACCGGTCACTTTCGGAGGTGGTTAATAAGACTGTCAGAAGGTAGTTGGGCACATCAAGGAGCATCGGCTCGAC
Organism: Thuja plicata; assembly: GCA_018584345.1. Taxonomy (NCBI): domain Eukaryota; kingdom Viridiplantae; phylum Streptophyta; class Pinopsida; order Cupressales; family Cupressaceae; genus Thuja; species Thuja plicata. Next base: position 2,197,985 of record MU227355.1, read on the forward strand.
AGTTGGCCTTCTGACAGGATGATCTTCTCGAGGCGCCGCTCAAGGGTACATCTGGTACATTGGAGATAGGGCGCCGCATTTCCCATTTATGAGGCATGTAGCCTCGGTCCTTGAGGGACCTACTTTCTTCTTTCTCCTCTCTGGCTCTCTTCTCGAGCCCGATTCTTTCGATGTATATTCTTATCTTATTCTTCTGACATGACAGGCCTATTCCGTCTCCAGGTCTTTTGTAGGGTGGCGCAGGTAGTACCGGCCCCCGGATATTATATTTTATTGAAATGTGTAAAATAGGGTTAGGGTTAGAAGAGTTGTATAAATAGGCGAATCGGCCCATTTCCAAGGGTCGGCGAAATTGATGATTTTGTTGTCCATAGCAATAGCAAAGTGATTTCCCTTTTTAAGTTGCAGAGCTCAATGCTCCATTGTTCTGTCCTCGGTAATTAGATGTTCCTTTGGAACCGCCATCGTATCACGCACCAGTGCTTGCTGGACTGAATATTAATGAAGAAGGAAGGATTCTTGGCAATGATATTGTTGGCACTCTTGCTTCTGAGTTAATGGTATTTCATGTTTTAATGCTTTGTATGTCTTTTACTCTGGTATGTTAAAGTAGATTAACGAACTCTTTTCTCTTGCTACTGATAAAATGCTAGCTGATGGTTATGTATTTCTTCGGTATTTAGTATAGTTTACCAGAGTATTGTTGATGATCCAAACATTACAACATGACTATAGTTAGATGAAATACTTCTAACCCTGCAGGATCTTTTTCGTTTTGTTTGCTAAGTGTAGAATGCCTGGGAAAACCTTTACTTTGATCGAATCTCCGGAGATGATGAGTTGAAGAAACCAGCTATCCCCCTCGAAAACAGTCACCTCTCCCAACCGAGCCCTGCACCGTCGTGACCCGACACCCATGTGCTTGAAGGCTTGGAGGATTTATTTTCCCTAGACAACCTTTGCGGGCAGAGTTGGCCGATTTCCCCGGAACCCGGTGACAACTTATGACTGTTGGCGGACCCGGTCAGCAAAACCCCGTCAACAGAAACTGGCGCTAGAAGGAGGGCATGAACTCATCCCCCTCCTAAGATTCTAATTTTACACCTTCTGAGGGTTCCCCGATTTGTAGTTTTAGGAGGCAAGCCTTCAGCGGGATTGGGTCTTTTTCCCCAGCTAAATTTGAAAGAGTTCTTAGGTCTGCCCCGAATCCCAGGAAGTTTGTCAAACTCGAGCCCCCTGCTCGAAAGAAACAGACCTCTAAAGTCCTACCAGCCACTATTGTCTGGGGATCTACCGTACCCCTGAATACTCAAACTCCCCAGACAGTCCCGGGAACCAGTACCCTAAGCACTATCCAACATATAGTTCCCCTAATGGCTGCATACTTCGAAAACACTGGGTCCCCAATGGGCACTTTTTTGGGCGCGACCAATGATTTACCCTCTCACTTGGAGAAGATCTGCCTGCGATATGAGCACTTAGGCTCACGGACCGCAGAAGAATACTTACAGGCATACAAAGATGCCATGAACCGACACCGGATCCAACATGAAGATGTTGTGACCTGCATGTTCCCCCTGTCCTTAGGACAAAGCGAGTTGAACTGGTACCTGAACTTACCTGCCAACTCCATCAATACTTGGCAGGATATGGAGGACGCCTTCTTGGCTGCCTTTCGCGTGCATGTGGACCTAGCTTGGTCCCACAGCCAGTTCATCTCCATTAGGAAAGAGCCCAATGAACCTCTTGCAGCATTCAACCATAGGTTCCAGCGTGCCCTGAAGCGGTGCACGGGCCCTTTTGTCCCATCGCCAGACGGTACCATACAGACATATCTTAATGCGATGGACCCTTTCGTTGCCACCCTCCTCTGGAGAACAACCGCCCCGGGCGACCGGGACACTTTGGCGAAAGTCTACAACCTAGCCCTAGAGCTATCCCGCGGTCTCAACAAATCCCCGGGCGGGATTGGACAGAATACACCCTTTAACACGATCCCCGGCGGAACTACATATGTCGGGGGATACAACCCCAATCTGGCAATAGGTGCCCCCTCGATGGCGATGAATCCTCCACCGCCCGTAATAGACCAACAGGCACGGTATGTTTACCCAGCCCAGGCCCAGATCACACCGAGTCTGGAAGTCTTCTCTTGGAATCAGCCGCAGCAGACACAACAGACTCAAACACAACCGTCTAGAGTGCCATTCTTCCAGTCGTCTGCGGCTGGGGGATTGCCGCCCTCGACTCCGGCTAATACTGTTGCCTTCCCAGGAAGCCAACAACAGCAACAGCCGTCACATTGTGACGCTAACACTTAGTTGACCGCCGAGGTCGAATCCCTCCAGCGAATGTTGTCCACCCTGACTATGGACATGGGTCAGCTGAAGGCAGGGTCCTACGCACCCCAGAACTCAAATTCCTAGAGGGGAAATATCTTCTCCGGCCAATGAAAGAACAATGTCGGGGGAAGAAACTTCAACAACGGGCCTAGGCCCAACCAACAACAGTGGAATAATAACGCTAACACTAGAGGCCCGCCTCCGAACCAAAATGCCAACCAGAGCGGTGCTGGACCATCCCATTTTACACCAATCACAGACTTCCAGCCCATGACTAACTGGTGTAGATTACACGATATAGGTTCGCACAACGAGGTGAATTGTGCCACTTTGGAGAAAGTTATCATGATCTCCCAACTGGACATGCAACAGTCGCATGATACTACCCCTCTAGAACCCCCTATCCAAGAGACAACCCACAGTGCCTTCACCTGCGAGACCATCTTCTTTGGAACTTCTGGAGAAGATGAAGAAGAATCTGAACTGCAGGGATTCTTTAATGAATCTATCCCGCCCTTTGAGGCCAACGCCTTTACTAACCCGCGGACTCCATACAATACTCAGAGCCAGACAGGTAAAGGATCAGCTTACACGCCTACACCTCCTATCAAAGACACTCCTCCTCCCTGGAACAACCCGACTGATCGACCCTCGCCTCTAAAAGGTCCTAGCTCTAATCAAGCAAAAGATCTCACGAGGGAAATCACCAGTTCCTGGGAGGAAGATTCGACATCATGAAGGCGTTAGAGTAGACCACCACCTCCATGACCTTGATGGAGGTTTTGCTAAATTGTACTGAGCAGAAGAAGTCCCTTCTGAAGCTCTTAGGGAACCCCGAAGCAGTTAGCCGCCCACCCAAGACTGTCTCCTTTGAAGATGCTAATGCGGCTGTCTTCCAGGGAAACAATGAGGATCCTCCCTTCCTACTGGGCTTGAACATTTATGGTAAAAACATACACAATTGCCTAGTAGACTCCAGAGCTTCGGGTAACATCATGCCTTTGTCCATTTGTCAGAAGCTCGGACTAAACCCCACCCCGTCCAACGGCGCAGTAATCCAACTGGATAAGACTGCTGTAAAAATGGTGGGGGAATTAAAGAATGTCCGGATACATCTTATCCAGGACCCCAGGATAGCCAGCATCATTGACATCCAAGTGGTGGACATCCCAGAAACTTACGGGATGTTACTAAGTCAAAATTGGTCTAAGTCATTGAACGGATACTTCTCAACCGACTTCACCCACTTGTGGCTTCCATGGGAGGGAGAATCCAATCAGATCCGGGTCGAAAGAGAACCCTGGATGAAACAGGCCCTTACCAAAGTTGGGAGGGTCAACGAAGTCCTTTTCTCTGAGACTTCTCTGGGGGTGTACAAACCTTTTGAGATTTTAACATTTGATTTCGCCCCTGGAGAGGATCCCACCGTGCTACAGAGAGCACAAGACCTAGAAGAAAAAATGAGAGTTGAAGTCAACTCTCAAGACTCCACCGCATCCCTGGCCACACTCTTGTCTGACACTTGGTGCCGGGTACACTACCAGAAACATTCAGAACTGGAGTGTGGGCCATGTCTCTTGATCGCTAACTGGCACCTTGATACCCTCCAGAATAGACAGCATGCAACTGATTCCCCGGGACCCAGTGTCCCTATGGGATGCGCTCCTTTGGCGCCATCCCCCGAAGAATCCCAAACCCAAACTCCAGAGGAAAATTCCACTTTCGCGCCGGCAGTCCGGGAGACACCTCCTAAATCCCCCAACAGTAATCCAAAGAGAATTCCTCCGCCCCAGCCCCAGGTTGCAAACAATGACTTATGGACCCTTAAGTTCGATGGGTCTCGATCCAAACAAGGCTACGGGGCCGGGGTAGAATTAATTAACCCGCGAGGGAAATCCTTCCTCGCGTCCTACAGGCTGCAGTTTAACTATACAAACAATGGCACAGAGTACGAGGCTTTGGTCCTTGGACCTTTATTCGCACTAAGGAAAGGTATCACCCGCCTCCGGGCTTTGGGTGATTCAGAATTGATTGTTAAACAAGTCTGGAGTCAATATACATGTCATGACAAAAGGCTGGCCGCTTACCGCAACCGGGCTTGGAGCCTTATTGAAGATTTTGATGCCTTTGGCATTGACCTCATTCCTCGGCAATGAAATTATGTCCCGGACGCCCTTGCCATTTCTGCCAGCACACTTGAGCCAATGGCCGGCTCCCGACTCCGGAGATTTTCAGTCGAAATGGTCCCCACCCCCTCCATCCCAGATAATGTCACCCACTTTTAGGTTTTTGAGGATGATCTACATATCTTGGCCTTCATGGACAACGTTGGTGTCTTTGAGGATCAGATAGTGGAGGAACGAGACCATGACGATACTGGGCAGGGTGATGAAGACGATGGGATCATGGACTTGCCCACTAACACCATCCCTAAGGGAATGGTTGCACTGGAATGAATCTTTGACTCGGACCCTCGGGCCTATGAGAAGGTGTCATCCTCCCCTGAAGGAGGAAAGTTTGAAAAAGTTAACATCGGCCAGCCCGGTGAAGAAAAGATCATCCACATTGGTACCTCCTGCTCCCCTGAGGAGAAGGAGAAGATTCTCGCGGTCCTCTGAGAATATATTGATATAATTGCCTGGGGATATGAAGACTTAAAAATGTATGATACATCTATCATGACCCACACTATTCCCTTGAAACCAGACGCTAAGCCCTTTCGGCAAAAGCAAAGACCATTCAACCCCTTGATAGAGCCTCTGATACGTCAAGAGGTAGAAAAACTACTGTCAGCCCGGATAATCTTCCCAATTCGGCACACTACGTGGGTCACCAACCTGGTCCCTGTAAGGAAGAAGAACGGTGAGATCCGCCTTTGCATGGATTTCCAGAATTTGAACAAGGCATCTAAAAAAGATAATCACCCTCTCCCCTCGTTGGATGAGGTGTTGCAGATAGTAAATGGATCCCAGATGATGTCTTTCCTGGATGGATATTCAGGGTACAACCAGGTCATGGTCAAGTATGAAGATAGAGAGAAAACAACGTTTACCACCAAGTGGGGAACGTTTGCGTACAGGAGAATGCCCTTCATTTTGATCAATGCAGGGGCTACATTTCAAAAGGCCATGGACATTGCGTTCGAGGGCCTCATGAATCAATGCATAATCATCTACATGGATGATTTGACTATCTTTTCCCGGGATAGGCGTGATCATCCTGCCCACCTCGCTCAGATCTGCAAGAGGTGTCGCCGGTATGGAATATCCCTCAACCCTAAGAAGTGCATATTCGGGGTCACCGAGGGGAAGTTGCTCGGGCATATTGTCTCTGAGAAGGGTATATCCATCGACCCTGATAGAGTTGAGGCATTGCTGAATCTACAGATGCCTAGCAGCAAGAAAGAAATGTGATCCTTTTTCAAAAAAATCAACTTCGTACAACGATTCATCACGGGATTCACATAAATAATTAAACCACTCAATGAAATGATGAAGAAAGATACCAAAATTGAGTGGAGTCCTGAAGCAAAGAAGGCATTCGCCCATATCAAACAAACCATAACGGAGGCACCGGTCTTGGCTAGTCCAGACTATTCCCTTCCATTTTACATTTACTCGTTTGCTTCACCGCATTCTTCTGCGGCAGTGTTGACCCAAAAGGTTGATGGGGAGGAACGACCAATAGCCTTCATGAGTTCCCCCTTTAAAAATGTCGAAGTTCGGTATTCGTCACTAGAGAAATAGACCTTTGCTCTAGTTCGCGCCGTGAAGAAATTCTGGTATTATATCCTCCGAAGCTAAGTGCATGCTATCATCCCGGACCAGGCTATCAAATCTCTGCTGATGCAGAGTGAATTGGGTGAGAGACGGGGGAAATGGATGGCCATCCTCCAGGAATATGACTTAGAAATGCAGCCCATGAAAATAGTCCGAGGCCAGGGACTACGTCAGGCGATGGCAGAAGAGACTCCCCGCATAGAATGCCAAAGTTACACAGTGGAGTCCATCACCCAAGACCCATGGTATACCGATTTGGTGTACTTGTTACTAAATAACAAATGTCCGGAGGAGTTGCCTCCCCATAAACGCCGCGCTCTGCAGATGAAAAGTCCACATTTCATGATCAAAAACTCTGCACTTTACCATAGAAATTATGAGGGAGTGTACCTTAGGTGCATCGATAGAAACCAAGCTGTAAGAATAATCGACGAATTCCATGGATAGTTTGGAACAGGGCATGGTTCAGCCGACGCCACTGCCCATCAGATCCTTCGGGCCGGATACTATTGGCCCTGTGTCTTCAAAGACGTTTACGCTCATGTCAGGAAATGCCATACTTGCCAAACTGCAGCGCATCGAGAGCGTAACCCCGCTATGCCTCTGCAACCAGTCTACGAGGCTAGACCCTTTGCCCAATGGGCATTTGACTTCATCAGGGAGATCAACCCCAACTCGTCTGCCAACCACCGATACATCCTTACTGCTATTGATTACTGCACTCGGTGGTCTGAAGCCATACCGTGTAAGAACAACACGGCGGACGTAGTTATCAATTTCTTGGAAGAAAACATCGTCACACGATTTGGGATGCCCTTCGCTTTAGTATGTGACAATGGTCCAGCGTTTTCTTCAGCACAGTTACTCGAATGGACCTACAATCGCAAGATCACACTGAAGTTTTCCAACAACTATTATCCCCAGGGAAACGGCGTTGCTGAATCAACAAACAAGAATCTGCTCGAAGTGATCAAACACCTATTAGAACAAAATCCCCGGGATTGGCATCAAAAGCTGAAATTCGCCCTCTGGGCGGATCGCATTCGTATTAAGGCCGCCCTGGGAACATCACCATTCCACCTGGTTTATGGCCAGAACCCTGTATTCCCAGTCAATTTACAGATCCCAGTATTACAGTTCATGCAGGAATTCAACAACAGGGACAACATCGT
>MU227355.1:2239457-2315971 GCA_018584345.1 Thuja plicata
TTATATATATATATATATTATATATATTATATATATATATTATATATATTATAATATGTATTATTATCATTATATTAAATAATTATATTCTCAGAAGTATATTATTAATATATCATTAATAGTATTAAATTTATTTATTGATTTATTATTTAAATAACTATATTATTAATAGTAATTTTTCCAATGGCCATTAATAATAATTAAGTAAAATTATAATAATTTCATTTTCCTAATAACGATATTGATTTAAGGAATGAAGATAATTATATTGCTAATCTTTTGATATTAATCATAATAGTTACACTTAATTGTAAGAATTTTAGAATACGAGGGTTTTAATTGAGGGACATTACAAATTTCACCTAACCCTTTGTCATTTCTATGGCCTTGTAGATCAAATTTCTCATTTGTCTTGAGTTTGGTAGCCCCAAATCTTCGGCAGAAATTTGGCCTCTCTTGGGCTCCATCAACTTAGATTGATGTTCAAAATTTAACTAAGTGTTGGAAACTTGACATGTTCAAATCAGAATTGATCCTTGTTTTGCTTGATTTTCCTCAACACCCAATCCAGCCTCTCATGCTTGCCCAAGCTTTCTTCCTTAATTTGAGATCAAATTAGAACTAATTGTGGGCCATGACTCAACACTTGAAACCTCCTACCCACTACAAGACCTTGATTTGCAACTAGAAACTGACTTGCATTTCAAACTTGCCCAAATCTTCTACCTTATTACTCTCAAGACCTCAAAATGTTGCCATAGTAAGACTAAGACTAACCAAGTAGTAACTGCCAAAGAAAAAAAATGAGGGGGTGACCATTTGCAATGGGGCGTGTGTGTTTTACAACACAACACGTACTAGATCAATAAGCACCCCGCATGTGTGTTTGTCATTAATTCTAGTAGTAATGTATAGTGGTCCATCAAGTGCATTTATTAACTTATCACTTGAGGTAAAGATGATATTAGGTTCAAATTTAGGTTTAGGTTTAGGTTTCTCTTGCTTGAGACAATGTTCTTTCACATTCACTAGATGTTCAGTTCGGTTAGATTAGACACCAATTTCTATATAGCTGTCATCATTAAGCTCAACAACATTTATGGAATGGCAAGGCAAAGGATTGGTAAAAATTTGCAAGTTTGATTAGGTGGTGCTATGGATCTATTCCCTCTATCATTCACACCATCCACCTGTATGATGTTAGAGTGAATGAGGTCTTGAATTTCATTTTAAGACGCATATGTTTTTTAGTATCATGTCTAGGAGTACGATGTTATTGACAAAAGGTCTTCAGGTTAAATGAAGGAGACAAAGGCTTCGAGGTATCTACGGGAGGGATAATAGAATGTAAGGACTCAAAAAGCTATGCAAAATTATGATTCCTTGGTTTAGAAGAAAAATGAGCTACATTATGAGGTGTTGTAGCTGCAACTTGAGTCTCAATGTTATTTGAGGAATGAGTGTTTATCTTAAAAAAGTTATTGTTTTGTTTCTTAAACCCTTGGTAAGTTTGAGGAGCCTCTTTAGATTTGTCAACTGGAATCATAGATGAAGAACCTTTATATTGACTGATCAAAAGTTGATAATTATGAAGTGTCATGCACAAGTGTTTAAAGGATGGATATTTTATAAGATCTTGTCTCTAATATGCGGTTGTATATTAATAATGGAAACTCTTTGAACATCAACATCAGGAAGAGGATTAGAAATTTGTTTGATATCTACCAATAAAATCAGCTCCTTTCTTCTTCACACCTTGTGTGTAATGCACCAAATCAGTTAATGTAATTTGTGGCCCAATGTTATTTTGAAAATGTTGCAAAAAATGATTCACCAATTGTTCAAAATTGTTGATTGAGTTATTAGGCAAAGAACAAAACCAATCCAAGGTAGTCTCTTAAGGATCTAGGGAGATTTTTTGCAAGGCATCCTAAAAAATAAATCATTGCATAAAGCCGCAAATGCCGACACATGAGTATGAGGATCACCTTACCCATTATATTTCTTAAAACAGGGTAACTCTATGTGTCGTGGGATGGGAGTATTAAGAATGGAAATTGAATGTGGGCTACTTGTGCAATATGATGGGAGTTTGGGATCAGTTTTGGCTTAAGTTGGCCAATTGTTGTTTTAATGATGACACATTTTGCAACAATTGGTTTATGGCGGCATCAATAGGTGAATTAGCTTGTGAAAAGTTGGATTGTGATAGTGGATTTGAAGGGATAATATGGTAGGTATGTGGAACATTATGGTAAGTGAGAGGTGGAGATAGCTAATGGGTGTTTTGAGAAATAAAAGGAAAACTAGTTGAAGATGGCTCAAGACTATATTGATTGATAGGATTAGACCCATTACTAACAGGGACAGCATTACCAATTTGTGCAGTGTAGACACAATAGAGGATGTGTATTTAGGAATAGTGGCCATTTTTGTAGGTACGGGCATCTCAACTTGATTTTTAGGAGTGATATATCCAAGCACTTTTGCGCAACTACCTAGGGTCATACTCTTTTTATTCACTATGTGAGCTATGCCACGTAGAACATCCACACCATGCAAATCACCTTGTATCAAATTCCTTAGATTCTTCAACCAAGTGTTCTTTACTTACAAATTGTTGAAGACCTTCCAATTCCTTGTCGAGTTTTGTCAATTTTTCATTAGACACTTGTATTGGAGGGTTATTCTCACTACGAGAAGCATGAGGGGAGTGATTTTCAGGTATGTTAGGCAAGATGTGTATTGGATTGTGGAAATATTGCTCTCCTAAGCTTCTTGGTGGGAATAAGTCAAATTGCAGCTCAGGCTCAACACCACTACCAGTTACAGCATGGGAAGCCATGAGATGATAACTTCTTCTCATAAGGAATCTCAGATTTGGAACCACCGGTGGTGAAATTGATAAGTATAAGCTTCAAAAACACACACTTGTTCCTAGAAAGCAATAAAGGAAAACTAGAGGTAAAGATAGGGAAATTGGTTTCTCACAAAATTTATTGTAAATGTAAATTGAAATGACAATAATGCAATCAATTAGCCAATTAATTAAATGAAATGTAATGACAGCAATGATGTGGTTGATTAAAGGATTTGAAATGGCACTATTATGATCAACCACTTATTGAGCAATATGCAATAACATGGTGTGATTAATTGATGAATACAATCGCATAAGCAATAGATTTAAAAAATGAATGCAATCATGAACTAAATCTGAAAAATTCATGCAAATAAATTAGATCTGAACATCCAAATCAGAAATAATGCACAATGTCAGGTTCACCAAAATGAAGTGGTGAAAATTGTGATTCCTAGCCTAGGAATGTAAACTAGGATATGAATTGTTCACACAAGATCATTGGGGAGCATTGAACAAAGTTCAACTTTAGTCCTAAAAGGAGAGCTGAACACTTTAATTGATTGTTCCCTTTTTGAGATGTGTTGGAATTGAATTGGATATGCAAGATCTAGGTTAAGTGATATGAAATTGACAACTTTCAGCAATAAGATTGAAATACAGAACCGGAAATCAGCTCAGTAGCTCAAGTTTGGAAAGAGGAGAAAGAGAAGAACTTGTAGCTGCAATCTGGGCTGGAAAATTTCTAACAAGGCTAGAGGGTACCCTAGTCTGAAGGTGTCCAAGTCAATAGTAAGTTCTTGATTCTAGATTAGGAGGTCCTGTAGCTCTATCTCTCTGAAAATCAGCTGAAAAGTGCCAGACACAGTTGGAGGACGCCCTAGTCTAGGTGTTTTTGCCTATTCAAAGGTTGAGATCATCTAGTGCTATCTGGTCTGCACACCTGTAGCACTCTCCATGATTGGATCTGAACCTCTGCACATGAAAATGGGGAAAAATGGTTGTTTTGTATAGAGGCTTGCCTAAGTCAAACCTCATGTTGGTGTTCCCACCTCCACTACAATAATGTCTGATGAAAGGAGAGCTTATCCATCAAAGGGACAAAGGCTAAAACCTTAATGGAAATGCTTGAATTGACAAATGTTACCTTGTATATGAATCCCTTGGCTTGAAGTCTCAAATAATGCTTGATGTTGCTTAAATGATGTTAATGTGCGACTTCATCATGGCCGAACACATTAAACTTATCCATGATTGCTGAAACTTGAATCCTTGACTCCTTGATTGCAGGTCTGTACTCAATTGCCTTGAATACGCTTGATTGAATGTTCATGATAAGACTTAGAATTCAAATGAGAGAGGGAGTTGCATTTATGTGCAACTTACAGCTTTTCGGATTTAATTTTTGAGGAAGATCGACATTGGGGAGAAATATCTTGCTACTAACAAAGCTGTCTGCTATAATTCAACATTTGGGGCCAAACTGCGAGGACAAGGGCACTGGGTGTCTTAGTCCATCAGGACAGGGGCGTGGACACCCTATGCTGAAAATTGAACACTTGATTCGTTGATTGCAGGTCTTTACTCAATTGCCTTGAATATGCTTGATTGAATGCTCATTATAAGACTTAGAGTTCAGATGAGAGAGGAAGTTTTATTTATATGCAACTTACATCTTTTCGGGTTTATTTTTTGGGAAAGACAGACTTTAGAGATCAATTTCCCACTACAAACAAAGTCACCCATTATAATTCAAAATTCGGGGCCAAATTGGCTGGATAGGGGCACTGGGCGCCCTAGTCCACTAGGACAGGGGTACTAAACACTGTAGTCCCAAGAGTTTGAGCTAGAACAAAGGTCACGAGAAGGGGATTGCACCAAGTTTCCAGAAATGCTCCGGGTACATTAGGCACAATCACCAAAGTGGGTCCAATGTGAGTGTGAAATTGTGAAGGGATACAATATACTACACTACACATTTATGTGACAAATTATAGACAAATATAATGGAAAAAGAAAAAACCATTGGTGTTTGTGTCAAGTTTCAGGAAGGCTACTTTTATTTTCTATTGTTAGGTGGAAATTGTAGCAGCCTTCTATTGTTGGTTGTTGATTGCATTGACATATTTACATTTTCAGTTTTTATTATTTTAATTCCATGTCAAATCTAACTACTTTAATGCTTGTTTCAAAGATTGAAAATTTGGTATCCAACTATGTAAAGGCGTGATTTATATATACAATCTGGATATAATGTTTTGATGTTTGTAAAGCTGGACATTGTATTTTTTATATTTGCAAGAGAGATATGTAAATAGAAGGTAGGCACATCTTCAATGGTCAATTTGATTATCTATTTGAAATTTATGGTTTCTTTTCTTTCCAAGCTTTTAAATCTATTAACATTAATTTGTCCGACTTTCATGTGAACTATATTTTTGTGTATTGAGGACCTGATAGTGTATATGTGAATATGATGAATGTCTTATCGTTGTAGTGTATATGTCAATATGATGAATTCATTATCATTGTTATGATGTTATCATTATCAATATCTGAAATTTCTCTATATTTTTTTTTTTTCCCTATTTTTTATATGGTCATTCCCTTTGGCATCCCTACAGTCCCCAAAAATTGCCTAAAAATTTTCCATCCCCGAGATGTGTCCCCCTGTTTTGATCGCCCCCCATCCTAAAAAAATTGCAGGACATAAATTTTTAAAGTTTGTGGACATGGATTAAATTTGACAAACCCGGTGACAGCACTGAAAGCTAAGTAGGACAACCTGAAATAAGGCCGAAGAACTTTCTTATTTGTCCCGTATATAAATACTAATTGCACAAACATCTTGCACCAAAATGCCACAATATAGACCTGGCTACCAAGACTTACAGCAGATTTTTTGAGTGCAGCAAGTCCATTTAAATTAGTGTATATCCTCAATGCTATCTTCATTCAAGCATTGATAAACAACTTATCAACTGTGGCCTTAGCGTCACAGCCAGGTTGTGACACAGTGTGTGTGTGCGTATGCCAACACACAAGGTTGCATGTATATATCTAGAAGTGCTTGTGTGTATATATTTATTTAACACTCTAGAGTGTACCTGACTACATTATACTTCAATTGCAAACTGTATTTTACAGTCTGAAATGCCAAAAATAGGTGGCTTGCAATATAATTCCAGGCCTGTTTCCAGTAATGAATTTTCCTATTTGCTTTAATTTCCTGTAATTATTTTTGCTGGACATCCTCCCGTGTTTAATTTCTAATGCCTGAGCAGCACTCTCCCTTTAACCCCATGGATTTTTATTTCCTTCTGCCTTCTAACTAGTTTGCCTCTCTCCATGGTTAGACAAGGAACCCTTTCAGTGATATACATAATAAACCCCTATATGTATTCTTTGGGGTGGATAAAAGTTTAAAACTTTCATTCTGTTTTTCCACATTGATGTTTTCCTTAGTGCAAAACCTAGCAGACTTTAGTAGAAAAAGTTAATGCTCCTCTTGAAAAACGTAAACAGGAAGATATATCTCTAAGACTGGCATGATAATTACACTCCTGTGCAGCCAAGGGTTTCATTCTATCTTGAGTTCTCAGCTCTGCATATTCATGTTTATTATACTAGGTTGTCAAGACAGATGGTCCAGTGTCTAAAATGCTTTATTAGTTTTAATTTAGTAGAGAGTCAGAGACCAATGATGTCTTACTCTATGGACTACTTTCTATTTGGAGTGGACAATTTGTGTGTGATGTATTTTTTATATTTGTAACATTATTGCAGCACAGTTTATAAGGGTAATAGATCACAGTTCTTGCTGTAAGGAATGAGCATGGACTATGGCTCACTTTGACTATAATTACCACGCTTGAAATTGGCAGGCTGATTTTGGACATGGACTTGGATTCAGCACAGACTAGGCATATTGAAAAAATCCATGAACTAAATAAAATTTTAAAGGATCTAAAGCTTTTTCCATGCACTTTTTATTAAATCAACTTTGAAGACAAAAAAGGTAAAAACTGATCAATTTAGAGCTATTTTGGTCACAAACACTAGCATACATCAAGTACATGAGCACAAAAGAGGATTTGAGTTGAAGTAAACAAGATTTTTAAATAAGTAATTATTCTTAAGTGTATTTGGTTTACAAAACTAATGCATTATTATATCCATGACGTCGAAACAAAAATGGAAGTATGGCAGAGAGGATCTTGCATCACTTGGCTCAACATTAGTAGCTCTATGGTGAATCATGCGTTTGTGTCTTAGATAGGTCTTTGATGTTGTTGCAACCATGATATTTGAGCATGTGCTAGCAACATGCAAGGAATCTATTCGTGCTTTCTCCTCCTCTACCATGTCTGTTTGTCATTTTGCCTCCACCTTTCTACAATTATATTATTAATTTTAACATATTAAATGGTTTTTAACAATCTAATAATATTGTTAGTAATTTTTAATTTTAATAATAATTTTGGCAATTGTGGGCCGACCTATATCTTTTCAAGCTTCCATAAACAGGTATAAGAGTAGATGAATTCATTGGAATTTGGGGCACAAGTAAATTTTCCTAATTTCTATTGAGTTTTTCAAATAAGCAACCAGTCAAGGATGCAACACTGGAGTGAGATGGTGTGAGATGAGGACGAAAACCCTCCACTCACAGACATTAGCAATCAGATCTAATTTTCCGTGTAGGAATAATTTGGATCCCTATCATTTGTAGGTAAGGGCCACTGGCAAAATGAGAGGTAGCAATCCAATTTACTCATCTACAACAGCAGGATTAAATCTGATCTAGTTTACCAGTTTGGGCATGGGAGTTTCGGGCAATCTGGGGCAATCAAGGCGGCCAACAACATTGCCCCCTTTGCTGTTATTGCACCATCCTGAGGGGTCTTTACTTAACATATTCATCAAAACACCTGGTACATAATCAATCTCTAGCACTCTGATTTCTTTGCACTGTATTCACCAACACAGTTGGGTGTTCAAAGCAGGGACAAAATCAAAATCTAGCACTCTGATTTCTTTGCATCGTATTCACATAGTAGGCCAAAATATCACATATCTAAGTTACTTGGACTAGCTAATTGAGTCATCACCCTCAGATTCGATTGCATAGGTGTCGAATCTGCACCAAATTACCTATAGGCGAGTTGACATCAAACCAGATAGTGACCTCCATTATTAGACCTGCACACCAACTCAGCAATCTAAACTAGACATAGGAGATCTGCTGCTTGCAATCGTCCAATAGATCCGTACCCATAATAGTTAGCCCATTCTGGGCATTACTAAACAGTAAACTGTAATAGCATTATTCAGGTCACAATAGTGATATTGATAAAGTTGTAAAATATCATGATCTAATTTTTAATGGGGTTTCTAGACTACAATCCCCTTTGTGCGCTATATTCATTAAATTCATGTCACTATGAATGTATGGTAGTTATTTCCTATTTAATTTCTTGTTGATTGATGAGCTAAAATCAAAACTTAGTAATTTAAGATACCGAGGGACAATACATTGGTATTAGAGCTATCAAACTTGCTAGCTTGTTGGGTAAATTTGTTGCGTACAGCTGAGCCGAAGGGATCAGCGGGCCTTGGAGAGGGAGAAAAATATAAACCGAGTCATGCCAATTAGGGCTTGGAATTGGATGTAGAGATAAGAAGATGTTAAACCGGATGAGGAATGGAGATCTTTAATGCAAGTGCAATAACAAAATAGCACATGCACAGGAATGAATGGAAAAACAAAAAGAGAAAACGACACAAATACTCCTTCAAATGTTGCAGATCATGAATAATTCTAACAAATGTATCAGACTTGATGTAATAATGGAATAGAGGGAAGTGATGCAAATTAGAACAGGTCTGAAAATCACATACATGACAGTCGGTTCTAATTGGATCAACACCCAAGCCCACATTACCTAGATTCTTACCCATAGTTGAGTTGACACAAGAAGAGGAATAGCCGAATCCAATAGAAAATGAATTTAATGCATGTATATATGCATATTCAAGACTTGATCTGAATGTTAAATGTCAAATCTCATTCATACAATTCCATAATGCTAGGAATGAAGAGGAAAATCTTTGCAACAATTTAGCAAATATTAAAGCAGAGGGTGAATAAGTTGACTCTCCCAACTATTGATTATTCAGGAAAGGTCACTGCAAGGGCTTTGGTCTAGAAACCAAACACATATCTTTCACTTTGCCATATTGGAGAAGACGAAGCTATTAGTTTGCTATTCTTCAGTTGGATGGTACAACATGAGTGGTGGCATCATGAGTCACACGAACATCGTAGTGTTGTGACATATGGTGTTATCACACAGACTTATAGAGAGGTTTGACAGAAAGGATCCTGAGGTGCATTCATAGAGTTGACATGTTTGAGGCAGCATGGTACAGTTGAAGATTATGTGGTAAAGTCTCAACGAGTTTTAGTCATGGTGCCTGATTATACTTTGAAGACTTACGTTTTTATTTATTGAGGGACTATCAAAGTCACTTTGGGGCTTGGTTGGATTTTGAGCCTACATCTATGTAGAGGCTATTCAGAGGGCCTTGAGTTTGGAAGATACTAGAACCAAGAACAAGCCTTATTCCAGGAATACATTATTAGGATAGCTTGGGAGATCTTTCCATAAGGATTTTCCGTAGTCCAAGGCATTACCTCCTAAACCAAGCAAGATGGAAAAATCTAAGAATGAGATTTGGAGGAAGAAGTTGTGTTTCACATGTATAGAGCCATGAGAATTAGGATATAGATGCTTGAGAAAGGGACATGTACATTATATTTAGGTAGTATCCGATGGGAATTTAGAGATTGAGGAGGTTGAGCTTGAGATTGCCTTGGATGAGATCGAAATTGAGAAAGTAGGAGATACCTCAGAGGGCACACTTGCAAACCTATATATCATTATTTTTGAGTTGAGGAGTTTTATAATGACATAGGATAACAATTTTGATAGATAGTGGGGCAACCCACAACTTATTGATGAGGGTTTGGAGGCTAAGATAGGGTTGAGGACAAAATATTTTGAGGGATTTAAAATTTTAATGTTACAGTGGCAGATGGGTTTACTACTCTATGCGACTAAAGGATTCAACAGATGGATTTGACTCTACAATGCAAGATGATTTCTATGTGATTGGCATTGGTGAGATTGATTCAGTCTTGGGAGTGCAATGGTGAAATGTCCCCAAATTGGGAAACCCTAATTTATACCATACAAACACAATTGCAATAACTAGGGTTAGAGAGATGTCTTACCAAGTAGGATATTTCGTTAATTGTGCTTTTGACTATAAGTCCTGCAATCATCAAGTAAGGAACAAATGCATATACACACACACACACAAACTAATTATATTGTTAGTGTAATATAATCTGCGTTAATCTTTACAAATTGATAATAAAGAGAGATACAATCCTAACCTAGAAATTAGGTAACAAATATAATCATAAGGAATATTTAGGATCATAGAAGAGACATACAATCCTAACTTAGAAATTAGGTAACAAATATAATCATAATGAATATTTAGGATCATAGAAGAGACATGCTTATAGCTCTTGACTCTCATAGCCTTGACCATAATGAGGAATGAGATAACAAAGACATGATGAGGTGCCCTCATTGTCTCTGCCCTAGGCCTGAGAGCGGAAGCTCCGCCCCCCTTGGCCCCATCATGGGGTTGGTGTACCTAGCGGAACCTTTACATTGTTCCCCTCCATCACTCTACCTTACTCACCTAATATGGTTAAGAAAACCTTTCCTTGACTATCACAATAACTCTCCCATATGAGTTGGTGGAAAGAATTACAATAGGGTGCCCTTAGCTCAACCCTAGGCCCATGAGCGGAATCTCTTGTCCCTCTTGGCCTTATGCTTCATAAGGTGGTGTACCTAGTGAGGCCTCACCGTTCCCCCTCATTGCAATTCCTTATTTCTCCCACCATGGTTGAATGCAGCAGTTGGAGACGGAATCACATAATATCTTATCTGAATCATATATTCTATATGTCTTCAAATCATAGTTAACGAATCAGCAATGGAACCACTATGTTATGGCAGATAAACATAAACAACCACGTATTGAATCTTAGAGTAATATAAGCAGCCATATGTAAGTACCAGCTGTATGCACATAATCCAGTAATGAGTAGTCACAAATGAGTTTCCCTATGACATGTACACATATAGAGATATCCATACCAGAGATTACAGATTATAATAATGAACTTGTATAGGTCTGTCCTTACTATCAATGTCTGACACTTCTTATTCGATGATTGATAGAATGATTTCCTTTGATTTGATGATTTGATATGTTAGTGAACGATGATTGATTGAATGCAGAATTCATAGATTGAGGAGCGATTATTGAGTGAGTGCTGATTTGTTGTATTGGTGAGTGATGATAGATAAATGATCCTCGAATACTTGGAATGATTTCTCCTTTATACATTATTGGTGGAACAGTCACCACCTTTCATAAGAACTGAGTCGCCACTTTCCATTGTGGCCATTTGAGAATAATATATTATTCCCCAGCTTTATCTCCCTTGGATGCCCTCCTCAAATGAAATCCTCTCCTCTTTATACCTTTCAATGTGAGGAAGATTCACATCTCTTGACCATATGTGCCCCTTGCAATGGTCACACCCTTTCACAATTACCACCCTTCGAAAGGGTCACAACCCTTCATCATTGCTGCCCCTTGGAAGTTACTTCCTTATTCTCTTCCCCTTTCTCCCGCTTCTTTCATGAATCCTTCCTTAATTCCTTCCCTCCCCTTTATACAGATCAGAACTGTCTTATATCTCAGAACAAAACTTACTATGATTACCTTCCTTATGATGATCCTTTATTCCATGCCTTCAACAAATGACTCTCTCCCCTATTCATGATGGGTTAGTCGCAACCTTTCATTATTACAACCTTTATGCCTTTTAAAAGAGTCACAAACTTTTATAACTACCACCTTTTGAAAGAGTCACAACCCTTCATCATTACAACCCTTTGCCTTTTGAAGGCGTCACTTTCTTATTCTTCATTCTCCATTAATTCTTTCTTGATTCACATATTCTTACTATGTCTTTTCTTTACACTTCTCCTTTAAGTCTGCATAGACTTTCCTTCTCAATTTGCATCAGCACATTCTTTTATATTTGCATATATATATATCTCCATACGATTCTGCTATAAATTCTTCTTACAATTATGCCTTCAACCCTTCTTTGATGATCTTTCTTATCTTCTCCTTTACAAATCTACAAATGTAAGTCTGATATAAACTCCTGCACCCCCTCAAATGCACTCTACAACTTCTTAATATATCTTCCCAATAGTGGTGTCTCTTCCACTTTTTAATTGCTCCCTTACTAATCTTAATTGTTGCTTTTATTTATAATTAAGATTTATTTCTGAATTCTTCTCCAATTCCAATCTGATTATTTCATTTTCCAATTTTCCTTGCTCCATCCATGTCCTCATTCAAATGAAGTCTTCTCCCTTTTATATCTTATGTTGAGGGAGTGACAACTCTTCACTACATGCCCCTTGACCTTTCATTAAACTTACTAACTTGTAATTATATTTTATTATTTATTATTATTATTTTTATATATTTTTTATTTTCTTAATTATTAATTATTATTAAATCCTATTCTAGAAAGGGGACATTACAAATGGTTGCACTTACTTGGTGAATACACACAGAATTATCAGACTTTGGGGTTGAGATTCAAATATAATGGGAAGGAGATAGTTCTTTGTGGCCTGTCCAATGGTTGTCCCAGGGCTATATCAGCTAAGAGGGTGGAGAGGGCTTTTCATAGGGATCAAATAGCTTGTGCAGTGCTTGCTTACAAAAATAGGTCCATCCAAGATGTGATAGGTACTACCATGTTGACATTTAGTCCATTTTGGATAAATAGAACAAAGCATTCAACAAAATTCTTCCAGGTTTACCACTTGATAGGAGCTTTCAGCATGTGGTTGAGCTTCACGAAGGAGCAAAACTTGTCACGACTACTCCTAATCATCATCCTAGGAGATTAAGGAGTACATGAAGACGGATATTTAGGAGTTGTTGGATATGGGGCACATAGGACCTAGCTTTAGCTCATTTGTTTCATCGCTAGTGTTGGTAATGAAAAAGATGGATTATGAGGATGTTCATTATTATAACACCATCAACAAGACATTAAGAATTGCTATCCCATGCCCAGGATTGATGAGTTGATAGATGAGCTTCGTTGTGTGGTGTACTTCTCCAAGATTGATCTTCAATCAGGGTATCATCAAATCAAGGTTAGAGATGAGGATGTGCACAAAATAGCTTTCAGGTGTCATGACGGGCATTATGAGCTCTTGGTCATGCAATTTGGGTTGACTAATGTGCCTACCACCTTTCAATCATTCATGAATCGAGTCATTTATATTACAAATGAGGAAATTTGTGTTGGTTTTCTTTGATGATATCTTGATCTATAGTTAGACATGGGAGGATCACTTGAAGCACATAAATGAGGTGCTCGACATATTAGAGAAGCATTCGTTCTATGCCAAAACATAAAAATGTGACTAACTTAGACACTTCGTCAATTTGGGTTCTTTAGCTTGGGTTTTTGACCAAGGGGGGGGCCCAATGCAACGACCAAAGACACCAAAGCTTGACTAGCCTATTTAGAATTTCTTTGATTGATTATAACCCTGGGCTAATCAAAAGGAAAGATTAAACTATAGGAGCAAAGTACAACGAAAATTAGATACAACAAAAATAGGGTGCCAGCAAGATGTATGCTGATTGCCATAGAATAAAGAGGGTTTCTGAGGTAGGAGATACATCTTTTTTGAGGTTGGAACCTTGTTGAAGAAAAGCTTAAGGTATTGCTTTTTGTGCCTAATAAGAT
This sequence comes from Thuja plicata, assembly GCA_018584345.1. Classification (NCBI taxonomy): domain Eukaryota; kingdom Viridiplantae; phylum Streptophyta; class Pinopsida; order Cupressales; family Cupressaceae; genus Thuja; species Thuja plicata. Next base: position 2,253,263 of record MU227355.1, read on the forward strand.
CATGAGGATAAGCAAGGTTGCGTATGAGCTGGAATTTCCAAAAAATAACAAGATTCATAATATTTTTCATGCGTTATGCCTTAAGAATACCCTTGGTTAGTAGGTTAGTCCTTCAATAAAGCTGCCACCACTTGATGATGAGGGGAAATTGGTTTTGGAGCTCGAAGCTATCATACATACGAGGGGGGAGAGGCTAAGGAACAAGGTTATTCCAAAATATTTGTGAAATGGAAAAAAGATCTCTTGATTATGCTACACGGGAGGGAACTGAAATCTTTGATCATGCTAATTTGAGTTTTCTTGGGGACCAGCAAAATTTTGGGTGGGAGAGCTGTCATGTTCCCTTTACCCAACTATAGTTATATTATTGTTTAATAAAAATGTTTATTAACACTAATAATAATACTTCAATTTTAATAATAATTTTTGCAATTGTGGGCCCAGTCTTGTTTTTCTGGGGATGACCAACTTTTTTTTCAAGCTTTTATAAATAGGTATAAGAGTGTATAATGTCCCCTTCATAAGCCAGTTCAACATGGTGGGACCATTAGCCTATTCAATTGATTTTCATAGGCCTAATGAGTAAGTTTAGGAAATCTTGGAGGCAGTATCAGGAATAGTTTCATGTTCAGATAGTTATGACGAGTGTATCGCTCCTTTCTAGAGCCTTTTCAGGTTGATTCTCCCACACTTGCCATTTTTAGTAAGTTAGTTATGGGCACCAGCAGAGTCAGATGGCATACTTACCATTATTAGTATTGTCTGTGGGCTCAATTTTGGTGACCATCTCAACTTTGATATAGTTGGTGACAATCCAGGAGATAGAACAATTAAAGATTCAGATGGAAATGTCATTGCAGACCTTTCTTCATCAGCTATTGTAGAGGCATTTGGAATCCCTTCTTCGAGGAAGTTGGTATTGAAGACAAAAGAACAAGCACATAGAGTTTTCATCGTCGGGGTTCAGTATGTGAGAATATCATAAATGACAAATGGTTGAAGAAGAATAGATCCCACCACTCCAAATTGCCGAAGGAACTTGTATGGTTGGATTTTCATAGAGAATGTAGCAACTTAGTCATGATGCTGAACAAGATTTTTGCCAGGCCGAAGTCCTATCTATTCGAATCTTGGATGTGGTACTTTGTCGAGCAAGTAGTTGAAGAGCATAACCATATGGATTGGACTGGATTGATCAGTGACAACCTGAGTGAACAGTTGGTGAATCTGGAGCTATCAAGGAAGTTTTATATGAGCTCTTATGTCATATACATGTTGGCATGAAATACGAGGTATGATGGATTGCGGTGTAAAGGAGCAATCGGAAGTGGCACTCCATGTTTGAAAGTACACGAGTGTTACCCTCAGTTGCATTTGTAGGCCATAGAGGATTATGTCGGAGTCAACGATGCCTTTGCAATGCATATTGTAAGGACTTTGCATAAAAGATTGCATGTAAGGTTGTCAGTCGAGGCAATGAAGTTGGTGGAGTACGGAGCTTAGTTCATTCAATTTCCTACTTTCTCCTATATCAAACTTCAGGGATTTTCAACACAGTCATACAAATTCCCACAATACCCTACTGATAAGATGGTCCTGTTGGAGATCACCCGACAACTGAAGGTGTATGATAAAATCCAGAAGGGAAAGAAAAAGTTCGGATTAGAATTCCCAATCTCCATAGGTCAAGACAAGGTTGAAATGTGTCCGTGCTTGAAGGCAGCTGAAAGGTCATCTGATGAATTGTATTTCTTTCGTCTTCCACTTTTTCCAGGAAGAACAAACTATGATCCACATAACAAAATCATAACAATGGCCGGTGCAAGATATCAACACAAGATGCACCTTGAGGATTTTTGAGCCAATGCTGCGGATGAAATGTGTCCGTGCTTGAAGGCAGCTGAAAGGTCATCTGATGAATTGCATTTCTTCCGTCTTCCACTTTTTCCAGGAAGAACAGACTATGATCCACAACAAAATCATAACAATGGCCGGTGCAAGATATCAACACAAGATGCACCTTGAGGATTTTTGAGCCAATGCTGCGGATGAAAATGAACTTAGGAAAAGGATGTATTCCAAATTGCCACTCAATTCGGTCAGAGCATGCAAAGATCTTCTGAGTACCTGATCAGATGAGAGAAGATTTGAACGTGATAAGAAAGGGTACAACCCAGAGAAGGAAAAAATCATCCATCCTTATGATTGGTCAAGGAAGGAGATTATAGACATTGACATATTATCTGCACCAGTCTTGGATTTCACAAAGTGGTGGATTGAATGACAATTGGACAAGCTCGCCATGACAAAGGATGGTTGGACATACAAGTTGATGGGTCACTTGCCATTGAGAGATGAAAGATAGAATTGAAGAAGGAGAAATCTTGTTAGGAAGTGTTGAGCGAAGGAAAAGAAAAGGTGTTGCTCAGGAAGTGCAACAAAGAGGTATTTGTATTGAAGAGCCCCAACAGAAGAGTCAAAGATCAGGAAATGCACCATCCTCGCCTAGTCGGACTATGAGTTTGATGGAGATAGACCCTTTTCCTAGAGGAGAAGCAAAAACTAGCGGGAGAAGGTTAGAGCAAGAACATACGACTAGGTCAGTACAAGACAAAGAGAGTATCAATGCATATGAGTTGGCCCAAGGAGGAAGTAGGGAACATGACGTTGCCACTGAGTAGAGTCTCAGTGCTATTTTGGTACGGGAAATGATGTAAACAGAAGAAGTCCTTGCAACAGAGCTAGAAATAGTAGCTCCGGAAACAACAGAAAGTCCTGTGGCCGAGGGCAGTGCAAGGGCAAGAACAATTGTCAACTTAGAATGATCAGGGTGCTGATATTCCAGAATGGCTAAGGCAAAGAATACAGAAAAGTCAAGAGAAGGAGGTTGACCCGACATTTGAATTGCAGGAAATCCTAAGCCAAGTCAACCAGTCACAGGAGAAAGGAAAAGGTAAGAAGTTTGCAAAGGTAATCAGAGGAAAATCTGGATCCAGAATCCTGCAGTTTGCAACTCCGAGAGTTGATAAAGCAAAAGATTAGATTACTCCTGATGAGTATAGTGTGAGGGAGATTGATTTAGGCCATGCCTCCCGAGAGCAGGTATTGGAAGAATTTGATGATTCTGCACAAGTAGTAAAGGACAAGATGAGGAAGCTATAAGAGAAATACCAGAGGCAGAAAGGAGAGATCAAAGCATTGTCCGACTACATCACCAGCCTATCTCATCCGGTGAGGGAAGAAGGTCCAACCTTTGTTCCTCTTCCAGTTGTTCCGGTTGAGTCAGTGGAGAGTATAGATAGAATCAAGCGAATTGCTCAAGGAGCGGAAGTTTGGATCGAGGGCATTCAGAATGAGGCCTACAAGCATGCTGAGGACTTAGTACGAGTTTATGGCAAGGCACTAGCCATCCTTTCCCGGACTCAGTGTATGGAGGAGTTGTGGGAGATGAGCATATTTATGAGGATCAGATGGTTATGGAATTGCAGAAATTGATGGAGACACCCAGGCAGGTACTAATTGACTGTGGGGTCATTAAGGAAGGAGGAGCATATGATTTTACCCAATGGTATGGCACAATGCTCATGGCAAAGGAAATGTTTGGACATTTCGTCGAGGAATCCACTCGATTGAGGGGGATAGATGAGAATATCAAACATGAGGTCTCCAACACTGTTGCATTACTGGTATCACAAAGGTTGTTTGAAAATGAGATAACTGTAAATAACCTAAAGGGTAGATTGGAAGAGTCCTTTAGATTTCAAATTTCTTCACCAGGGATGACTTTGAGAACTTCTCCACTTTCTTGAATGACATGCATACAACTCAAGATTTATTGCACGAATGGGAGGATAGCTTGAGAAAATCTGAGCGAGCTATGGTAGCTTTGGAATTCAAACAGGAATCAACACCGAGTGTCAACGTGGACGAATTAGAGACAATTTTGGGAAGATTGCAGGCATTCAAGGAACGAGGTCAAAACTAGGCTATTTTGGTCAAGGATGCATTTAATGCATAGTGGGCATGTGTGGTAGTCATTTATTTCACCCCACTAATCCTAGATAGGCATGCATGGTGGGCATTTATTACCCACTAAGGTTGTGGATTCTTCTTGGTTGGTCAAAGTTGACCTTTGCATTAATGTAGATTCTCTTTTCTTTGCCCTAACCCTAATTAGGGCTGAGGTGGCAAAATCTGGGCCATCAGTCATGTTTCAATCCGGGCCATTCATTGTAACTGGGGACCTATATAAAGGTCTCACTTCTCATTTGTAAGCAGTGGAATTTGGAGACTCTTGCTAAGAGCTATTGAGACAATAAAATTTTCATTGAAGTTTGGTGATTATTTGATGTGTCTTGAAGCTTGCTTGGTTTCATAATTCCCTCATTTAGATTAAGTACTTAGATAAAGTGTTGTGATTGCAATGGAAAATATGATGGTGTTTTGATGAATTCCTTTTGGTTCATACTTTTGATGTTTTACTGATTGTAAATAATTGTGCAAAGTTAGCTTTAACCCCATTCTTGCATATCCTTAACTTCTATCATTCACACACATTGTTCTTTATGATGGTGTTCGTGGTGGTATGAAAATCAGTTGCACTAACCCTTGAAGATTGCATCGATTCACACGTAGTTGTAGTTTAACTTGGCGAAACGGAGCCCGGTTATTTGGAATTTGTCCACCAAAATAGTATTCATTGTTATCATTACCCTTAGGAGTAGACTAGAATTCCTAAACCCTACCCTCTTTGCTTTCCCCATATTACTGAAAAATCCAAAAAGTGTTTCATTGCAAAATCTATCGATAGCTCCATCCAGTATAATTTGAAATCCATTTCAAGTTTACAAACGTAAAGCCCCTCGTGATTAACAACAAATCACATCAACCATTGAGCTTATCCACGCTCAAGACCTGATACGAAAGGAACCTTGGAGTGACCTATATGATCTTCTCGCAATCTTAGCATATACGGAACTTTGATCAAGAGAGGATAAGATACTTTGGTATTTTGTTCTACTGTTTGGTGAGTCATAAAATGCACATCAACAAGACTTAAAGGCTACCCCCAAAATCTCAAAGCTTGTGATTTTATGTTTTACTGATTATTTTAATTTATAATTTATCTTCTATGTTCTCGTTATAGTGATTATTTAATATTTATATTTATCTTCTATGTTCTATGAGAAGATCATTTCAGACTTGAGGAGGAATATATGAGAAGTTCTATAACACATTTTTAAGAGGAGATTGTGGCAGACTTATAATCAACTTATAGCAGATTTATGGAAGAGATTATTGCAGTTTGGAAGAGAGATTCATAGGAAAAGTTGTGAAGAAAAAGGCTATCAACCATCCGTTGTAGAAGCAACATTGATAAGGTGGAAATTTGAATGAGGTGTTGGTGCCTCTGTTGAGTTGGTACTCCTGAATTGAATGATGGGTTGGTGCCTCTAGTGAGTTGGTGCTCATGAATTGAATGAGGGGTTGGTGACTAGAATTTGTAAAAACAAATTAATTCAAAGTAAATTTTCTGGTTTTCTCCCCCAAGGGTTTCCACGTAAACCTTGTTGTGATTACACTGCTTATTGTTTTTCTCTCATATTTAGAAATTAAGCATAGTTGAACTAATTAAGTTCTAAAAATGGTAAAAAGAATTTGTTATACTGATTCTCTAACCCCCCTCTCAGTATATCCGTGTGCTCATGAGTATAACATTTATTTTATTTATATGCACTGTATTTGACATGAACTAACAAAACTATTTATTTTTTTATTTTGACAATTATTACATTTTTATTTAGTTCTCAATTTTGTTACTGAGATTTTTCAGTTTTAGAAGTTAACAACCACGATGAGAGTATTTCTTAGAATTTATACCTGAATGAGGGTTCAGACAAAAAAGAAAAGGCCACCTGTAAAATAGTTGGTCATGTTTCATAACAGACTGACCTACCATTTTGTGGTCAGCCATACGCTTTTCATATAAAGTTCTATGTTCTTTATATAATCAGCATTTTTTATAACATAGAATCTTTGTTTTTTTTTTGATCGGTAATGGGCAGCCATATTTAAGACTGTCGAACAACACTCGAGTCGTTCAAATCCGCAAGCACAGCCCAGCGTAGGCACAAGCCTACGAGCACAACGGCCCAGCGGGGATTTGAACACTGGTGGCAGCCTCATGAGCGAAGTGTTTTGACCACTGCTCTAAATGGGTCACCCCAACATAGAATCTTTGTTTTTGATCATAAAACATATGGATTGATTTGACGTGAATTAACAAAACTAGTTAATTTTCTCTATATTGACAATAAGTTCATTGTTATTTAATTCCCAATTTTTCACTGAGCTTTTCCTGTTCTAACCTCAAACATATGAATTCCATTTATTCCTTTATGACTTGGTGTCATTGCTGTATAAAGTCCACTATGATTAATGCTTAAGGATTAGATATAGATGTGTGTGATATGTTCCACTGCTTCTATCTGAGTTTATCTATGACAACAACATATGTACAGCCATAGAAAACCCAACAGTACCTAATTTTAGTGAAAGATCTGGTCCTGTGCAGGCCTAGGCATAGGACTAGCCTGTTGCCCATCTGAGGATTGTTTGTAATATCAGCATTAAGAAGACATATGTAACCCATAAAGAACTTCTATTACTATGAGTTCTGGTCCACTGCAAATCTAGTTTGCTGCACTTGTTGCTGGCTTCCTGTGGAAGCAGCATTAAAGACCTTAATCACCCAGTACCTGCTCAGTCTATGTTTTGCATCCTCTTGATCTTAGACCTCCGTCGTGGTTTTGTTTGTGTGAGAACAATCTGTTAATTACCAGATTGCTAGTTCAAAGCTTCATTTCTTGTAGCTTCGGTCTTTTGTTTTGTGTTTCTCCCCTTCCAAGAAGCTTTCAGAATCGCTGATCTGAAAAACCTATAGCTTCACAAATTGTGTCTCTTCTTCTGTACATAGTTAGTTGACCCTAATGGCGGTAGCTTTCTCCTGCAATTGTACGGCAAACTGACACACAGATTTGTGATCTGTTGTGCATGAATGTGATCTTTGCCATTTCCATATAGAAGGAAAAGCAATAACGAGTTACTGAAATTTTGAAGGGTTTTTTTTCAAGCAAGCATAGGACTTCTGATTTTCTTTTCTCCCATTCATATATCCATTTTCTAGTTTTAAGAAAGGTTATAAAAGAATTTTTTTGAACGTTTTTTAAAATATTAGTTCTTTTACCCTTCATACTAATATTTTCTAAATTGTTTGATTTTCGCTTATTTTCATAGGGAGGTTTATTAAATTTCTTCCATTCACTTAGGATCTTGTTATACAGTTCTTCGGGATCATATTATAAAGTCTGTTTATTTACTTATAAAATTTTCTTCTTTACTTGTCATCAATGATGTTGCTTTATGTAATTTCCTTTCTAGCTAATGGACAATGTCACAGGGGGCTTATAAGTGAAAACTTCTTAGGTCACACTTTAAGGTCCTTTTCAAGGTCTTTTTCCTAAGGGATATCTTTTTCTTGCAGCATTTTTCCGAAATGGGAATTTCCTTTTGCGAGATGACTATTGAGGGATATTTATTTTTCTAAATCTATACAATATTGGTTTCCAAGAGTTTTAAGTCAGACTTTAAGGTTTTTTTCAACGTCTTTTTTTCTAAGAATATTCCTATGTTACCCCAGGTTTCCGGGACGTGGGGACGGGGAAACAGGTTTCTGGGACGGATTTTCTTTTCTCGGAGCAGGGGACGGCAGGGAACGGTAGTGGGAACAACTATATAAAAAATAGGGAAAATTTAAATATTCATATAAAAACATGGATTACGCATGCTTATATAAATTATAGAACCTTAACATATAATGTTTGTGTTAAATAATTTAACTTTAGAGTTCACATGAGAGTGGAAATCAAACAAATTATCAAAATTGAAACATTAATTTTATGGGACAGCCAAGGGAAAGGTTTCCGGAAGTTTCCGAGTTTCCGGGACGTCCCGGAAACGGGGACGGGTCAATATTTGCCGGAAACACGTCCCCGGGTAACATAGGTTCAATATTCTTGTTCTTAGTACTTTTTCTATTTTTGATTTGTTAAATTCCCTTTTTGTGAGACAACTTGAGACTTAGATGCCACTAACAAGTGGTATTCATTTTGTCAAATTCAGCTAGGTTTGGGACCCAACCTTATATGTTAGGGTATGATATTTCATCTGATTTCAACATCTATTCATCCATCCTATGGATTTGAACTTAATGCTTTTGGAAACTCCAATATTTTCAACATTTGAGCTCATCCTATTTGACAAATTGTTCTTAAAACTTTACCACGAACCTATAAATTGTTCTTAAATGCTTTTGCCCAGAGAAAAGGGTTTTGAATGGACCCATATAGGGCTTCTTCTTAGATTTCTTTTAGTGTAACATTTTTTTTTGCACCTTTTTCTTCTCCAAAATCATTCTCAGAGCTCCCCAAGGTCCACCTAGAACCCTGACTTTTTCCAGCTGTGCACCTTAGAGCTCCACAACTAGTGATAACAACTTATATTGTAGGTAATGTGCATGGTACAAGTCATGGGACAATAACGGATCACCAATTTGAGTCCCTTAAATGACCAGATCGCCCTGTTTTATTTTATGTTGGATGCCAAATTGCAGTCCCATTTCGATGGTACCTTTAATGTGAACAAGTTACATGCTTGTGAATGTGGACTAATTTGATGGTCTATTTCAAACTCAAATTTCACAAAGCCACAACAAATCATGGTCTTTGAGGGCCATATGAATGATAGGGACTTACTAGTTGCCAATTTGTTTTTCCTCTTATCAAGGCAACATAATCACCAAAAAAGTATATTAGGACAGATTTCAAAGTGGCTATTAGGGCACAATTTTATCCCTACATACAAAGAAGAGTAGTGGAAACAATGGTTCCACCTTCACTGGGCATTTGACCAATCAATCTAGCAATACATTAATTCAATAACCTCTTTATAAAGTTGGAGGTACATGATGTTGTTTGTATCATATTTGTCTCAACATTATTTTCTCATTTCTTATAGGACATAGAGCTCTTCAACATCACTTTCTCAGAGCATATGCATTCTAGCAAAGTTGTAATCTAAATACTATAAGGTACTGTCAAAGTCAAATCATTAATTTTTCATGGGAAAAGTTACTCTTTATCAACTACCCTTTCTAATGCCTCTCATGTTGCCTATTCGTTATTAAGGAAGGGATATTTGTTACCTGATGGATCCATTAAGGGATCAACTTCGTTATGTGACAATGAAAAGATATACTCGGCTACCCTAATGCCAAAACAATATTCTATTGATGAATTTTGTATCCCAAAATCAAGGAAGGCAGCACTTCTTGTTGAGAAAACCACACAATATGGAGAATTTGAGATTTGGATGGATATTTCCAGCACTTTTCATCCTTAGTTCATTCCTATGGCCAAGGACTAGTTTGTCAACAATAGTGGAGCATTGCTCATCTAGAATTGCTAAATGAATAATAGATTGGTATAGCTTACCCATTAAAAATGGCAATGTAGAGAACTTGATTTTTCAATTGTTGCTAGATGAACTTCGATTTCCAAGTACAACTCTTTGATACATTGTAATGTTATGAGCTAAATTTATAGTAAATAATTTTAATGGACTTAAAAATATTTAAATTGGAAACATACAAACCCTAAATTTGTATCAATGTTTACCCAGACCATTAACAATTAGGAAATATGTAAAACCCGACCCTATAAAACCCTAGATTATATTAATGTTTACACAACTTTGATATCCCATTATTATGCTTTATACTTTACTATTGGGCCCTAAAATGACAAATCCTGATATGTTCTACTCGAATCTAGCAAACCCATAAAAATTCTGTTTCATTCATGCATTTACATGGATAACCTAGCTCTAGGAATTGGACCCATAATAGAAGATATTTGCTAATTGTATTTATATAAATGCTTTATAGAATGTTGGTATTACAACATCTGATTGGAGTAGAACAATAAAAATAAGAAATGATTGGCTAGCTCTAACAATAAATTGTAACTACGCTACTAAGTTTGCAACAATGCTATAACATAAAGCTATAATTGCTCGTTTGGGGATCTGCAATAACTCATTGCACATCACATAGACGTGATAGAGATGAGATTCTAAGTTGGCGGATTGGATTCGGGTTCAAAATTCGGTCAATTTTTTTTTGGTGTGGGTTCGAATTCGGTTTGGGTTCACCTATACAATACACACACACACATATGTATGTATATGCAGCAACAAATAAGTTCATACACCACTATGCTAATATTAAAGCAACATAGCAAAATACACCACCATATATATTAACATTTTAGTCCAAATGACATAACAAAATGCCAAAATACACCACCATATCAATGCTTTAGTTCAAAAGTAATGATGTCAACATTAACAATCAGCTGTCACTGACCAAATATCATAAAAAATCATCAAACATATCACCATCATTCGGCTGTGGCAAATTAGAAGCACAAATAGTGCCACTGGCATCGGTACTAGCAATGTTAGCCTCAAGAGTAGCCTCGGTATCACTTGGTAGCTTGTGATCATCATCATCAACTATAAGTGAATCAAGGCGGGCAATCAAATCTTCCTACTTTGCACGCTCTGGTTCAACATCTCAATGCTTTGCCTCCCCTTTTTTGTAGGTGTTGTCTTTATGTGTTATGAGCCTCAAGTTTGAATGCACATAGACCAAGTCTTCCGCCTTCTTGGAATGTAGTCTATTGCGTTTTATTGAGTGGATGAAGGAGTATGTGCTCCAGTTCCTCTAGGATGATGATGAACTAGCAACCTATCAAGATTTTCAATTTTGAAATTAGAGAGTTAAGAGTTTTGAATAATTTTTTTATAAATATAAATTCAATATTCATTAACAAGAATTCAGAAATTAAAATCTTAAGAGTTAAGAACTTGTGATGAAATTTTGATGGCAACGGGTTGTAGGTGCTGCTACATTTCTCCATGGAAGTACCACCATTTATGAGCATCAACATTGTTCTTGTCTTGAAGAGCCTCATGACCACAATCATCAGTGCTTGCAAAACTCATGAATTCAACCCTCATCGTTGGTCGTATGTGATCGGGATAGAGTCTACGAAGGGCTGACTTCTACCCATGAGCAACTTTAGGATCTTTGTATGGGGCAACTCTAGTAGCACTCTCCTTGAGGATTGACTGACTATAGTACCTGGGGCAAGGAGATGCAAAGTGTTAGTCATTTTGTTCCATCTCTCCACCATGATTTTCTGTAGTTCCTTGAAGAATGTTTCTTCAAGATCTTGCTCTTTCTCATTTATGATTTTTTTTATATCCTCAATAATGGAGTCTATGCCATCATATACCTCATCCAAGCAAGGCCTATCGATGTCAGTGTATCGGAGTATGCTCAATATAGGTTTAGTGAATCTTAGGAGGTACTCAACACGATCCCACCAAGAGTCATCTAGTGACATTGCCTTAATGGCAGCTGCCCTTGTACTACTAGATTGCTTCTATATGCTCCAATTAGCACTGATTACCATTCTAGACAATGCCTCATTAACCTTCACAAGGCATCTCAAAACATTAGTGTTGGAGGCAAAACGGGTCTCAGCAACCTATTTCAAAAATCAAAACAATAATAAATTAAAATCAAAATCATAATTAAAATTAAAAGATGAGAAGTTTACTAAACTAAAGTCTAAAACATATTTAAATTTTAAATACTTTTTCTTACCTTGAAGAGTTCCAATTCTAGAATTGTCTAAATATGGCTTCCGTCATATGGTGGTTTGTGACGAACATTTGGATCTCTTGGGCATCTCCATACATTTTTTTGATCCGCTCATTTTTATTTCCATTTTTTCGCAGCATTAGGTTGAGTGAGTGGACAACCTAAGCTGTCCAAAAAATGTGTTTGAAGCACTCCTCAACCAATAACCCGACAACCCTACAATTTTTGGCATTGTTGGTTATTACCTGAACAACATTTTGAGGGCCAACTTGCATAATGGCTTGGATGAGAATATTTGCACTGAATGGACCGTCCTTCAATTCCCCTTACAATCCATAGCTCTCAAAAACATTGCACCTCTCGTGTACACTGCAATATCATTGACCAAAGGGCAATTTCTTGCATCTTTCCATCTATCGGATACTATGGACACACCTGTTTTGATCCATGAATCCTTGATGGGTTGCAAGGAATCCTCTACATGTTTCACCTCTTTGTCCAATAAAGTGGTGTGCACCTTCTCATAACCTGGGCCCTTGAACCCCCTTGGAGCCTCATTAATTGATCTCACCAATGTTTTGCCAATACAGTGAGCGAACAACATTAAATGTCAATCCATTTGCTTAGATGCATCTTGCTTTGTCTTGTTCAACAATGTCTCTAGCCTCATTCTGAAATGACATTTCCAAGGTCCCCTTTGCTCTCTTATTTGTCACCGGTTCTCAAGGAACACACAAGAACGTAGTCCTCTGCGGGTTGTTCATTGGAAATGGAAACTGAAGCCACAAATGCATTTTTAGTTTTACTTCTAGACTTTTGCAAAGGATGAGCTTTTGCATTCCCAGCTGCTTCATCTGCTTGTTTTTGCTCTATATATTTGTTCACAATATGGTTTGCAAGAAATGTCTTAGGTAGTATCCCATCAACTCTTGGCTGCCCTGTACAAAACTTAATGCCTTTTTGAGGGATAAAGCACAAATGTGCTTTCACTCTACTATAAGAGCTACTATATTCCTCTTTGCAATGATTGTAAATCCAAACGCAACCTCCTCCACCTTGCATTTGCTGAACCATTTCCACATATTTCCATAGTGGAGAGCCTGGGTCTGGCCATTCTATGAATCTACAAACAACATACAAAGCCACAAACCAAAATGAAAAAGAAAATAAAACTAGAGAGCTTATTTCCTTTTGTAAAAAAAATGCAAAGAAAACTTTAAAAAACAAACAAAATCAAAAAAACCCTACCCCGACTGTTGAAATTTTCCTCTTCAATGTCTTTGAGGAGTTCTCCACACTTGTAACCATGTAGGAATAGCTCACAAACAAGCTTAGAGCATGCAACAATCACCTTTCAACACTCCTTGAGCAATAGCAACCAAACAAGAAAGTTTAGCAATGGAGGCAAGAAGTTTTCTTTTTCATTCACAAATGCACAAATGACATATAAAACATCCTTTTTGGCTTTTTTAGTGGTCTCTTTTAAGGTTGGAGGGTCAGATAGACTGAATTCTGCCCATGTCCGTCTGACAGACTTTGGGGCTCTATGGCCGAATTTCGACCGAACTTGACAAGAATCTGATTTTACATCGAATTGAACTTGAATTGGTAACATAGATGAGATGTGTTGCCATGAGAGGTCTAATATCATTGGTTTGTTTTCCCACGATAATTGTAAACATTGTGCCAACTTTATATTGCTAATACAAACAACTATTAAAGCACAAATGACCTTCGTGTGAGAATTTCTCCTTTGACCTTTGGGTTTTTAGTCCTTTGGCATGTGAGATCTTTAGGGTCTTTGTCCTTTGACCTCCTATGAATTCGAGGGTTTCTATCCTTAGGTTTGTGTGCTTGATTGCTAGGGTTGAAAACAATATTGAGTTAGGATTTGGAATAGTAGTTAAATTGACAATATTGATAAGCTTCCACATGAAGTAGTTAAATTGCTTGTTGATGCATTATAATATTTTTCGAGTCTCAAGGGCTTCTTTCTTTGAAACCCATTTAACAGCCCTTTGAACTTGTACCATGTTCTAAATTGCCAACCATATTGCAATACAATAATTGAGAGTGCAAAATAAGCCATCTATTGAAGAGGGAAAGATCCAAACCAACACACCTTATGTATATCTTGCACTAACTGTGCCAAAAGAGTGGTGAGTCACATATTGACGTTATCAAGCTTTCAATAACCAAATCACTATGTAGAATTGATTTAAACTTTCCAAAATCAATCCTAAGTTACCGATATGGGTACGGGTACGAGAATTGGGCATTTTTTTGGGGGGGTTTGGGTACATTTGGGTTTGTGTGTGTGTGTGTGTGTGTATACAAAATTATAAAACTAAATCATTTGATAGTAGCATACTTCATCATTGACCAAAAAACAAGAAATAAACACTTAATGTTTTTTTAAGTCACTTTTTGTGATTGGCATGTGGATGCGCTTGAATGTGCTCCGAATGTGTGTCAGATGCCCTTCGGATGCACTCTAGATGTGCACCCAGGACACATCTGGTCCACATCGGGAGGGCGCATCTGGACCATGCTGCATCCGGACACAGTTCGCACCTCCAGGATGCAAATCCGGTAACTAAGGATTAATATTTAAGATCATCTTTGTGGTGCCAAGTGCAATGCTAAGCTTGATTGTATTTATGGATAGCACTAAATGCAGATGTGAGCTTTGTGATGTTTCAAAGATGGATTTCAAGACCATGGAATCTATGAGTGATTGGACATGCCTTTTGGACTCTTAATGCATCTTCCATATTTATGCATATCATGAATGATCTTTCAAATCCCATCTTAGCAAATTTGTTATTGACTAGTAAATGCATATCATGACTGACAAAGTTGTGGATCTTCTTGGTTGTCATCCTTTTGGTTACCTACATTTACTACACACCCATCACCTATGATAAATGGAAATGTTTCTACTTCATCAATTTTTAGCTAGATCTGATTGTTGAAGCCATGCAGTAACTAACAATGGTGAAATAAATGTCTTTACTTGGCTGCATTTTATAGGATGGTGCTTGGCTCTTCTTGCAAACCTTTGCTATAGGAAACTTACTCATTCTCCTAAGATAGAGATTTTGGGGCACACAAGACTTTGCAACATCTTTAATGATTGGTTTATTAGCCTTTTTTTGTAGAGGCAGGTTCAGAATTACATCCATCAGAGCTTTCTCTTGGTCAGTCTATGCCTTCCAATGGAAATCTTTGATTATATCAAGTTATCAAGTATTATGGGTACCTTTTGGCCCATGGGAATCTATTTCCATGGACTTCAATGGTTTTCTTTACAAGAAATGGTAGCATGATTGCATAGTTGTGGTTATTTATTGGTTAACCAAAATCGATATCTTTACATGTGCCCCACCCACATATGCTCTGCAAACCTCAGACTTGGTTCTTTAAGCACATCTGAAACAATGTCGGGTTGCTTCTCTCCATTTCAGATCATTACTCATGCTTCCTGAGTCACTTTTAGGATCACTGTTGAAGTTTTTGTGTTGTCACTAGTCTTCTCTCTTCCATAATTCCATTTCATCTGCAGGATGATGGGCAGATTCAAGGTGTCAATCTTGCATTAGTCCATGCCCTTATTATCTCTAATTAGATTGAAGCTTCATTTTTGGTACAAAATTTGGTCGAACTTCACACAAAATTCAGATGCTCTGTGGGAAATTCAATACGAATTTTTTTTTATGCAACCAAGGAGAGTTACAATATCTAAATCTTATTCAAGAATTCGTATCAAGGAGAGATGAAGAGCAAGCTCTCTCCCAACACATTGAAATGGAGAACAACACAAGCCCTCAACTATTGAAATCACAACCACGACACTATACTCCATATCTTAAACTTTACACAACACAATACCCAACTTTTCAAAACAAAACATTGACCTCAAAATCCTCAAACAAGAGAAATTAAAGAAATCATTTTCAAAGTTAGCCTACCTCTTCAAGCACTTCAAGAATTGATTAAAAGTTGAATGTTTTCATATTCCCCATTATCTTCTTCATTCCCACTCTCAGCTTCTTACAAACCTTCTCACCTTTCTCCCTCCATTTCCAAAATAAATTTCCCAAAAGGACCCTCCATCAAGGCATTTTGCTATTGATATTGAGTACCTCCTTTCCAAGTTGCAAATTGTGTTTGGCTTCACTTAAATAAATAGAGGTTCCCAAACAATCATCACAAGTTGAAGCCCACCAAATATAGAACACCTTACACTATACCATTCTTGGAGAAGTTGGGCCCATTGCCTTTTACCTCATATTCCAACTCAGCTTACGCCAATGATATTGTCTCACTTGGAGGGTTTGATCACGCATCTTGAGTCTACCAGTCATTTTTTTCAATAGCCATTGGCAGAAGAGACTTTGTGTGGTGTTAGAGTCACACCACTTAGAAGGGGGAAACATAACTCTATTGATGCAGGCCAATTGGTTCTCCAAGTCAGCATTCCATCAATAGTCACCAAATCTCATATAGGTATTTGGGATGATTTCCTTCAAGAAAAGGGGAAATGATGAGGAAATCGATGATGATTAGTGTGTTACTGTAATAATTTATTAGAAATTAGTCAAAGGCTAGATAGAAACAAATAGAAAACGGAGGTACATAGTTTGAAGTTGGAAACATAAGTGACTTTACAAGATTTTTAGCCTCCAAACACAGGATTTTTCTAATGTAAATAGGGATTCGGAAATATAAATCATATAATGAAACTCAAGGGAGTAGTTTATTATTGAAAAGAATTGAATATGTATTGGTGTTGCATAATTTTACACAAGCTTGCATGTATTGTGGTATTGTCATTTTTTTTGAACTTTACTTCTTTGTTCTGGAGGTTCTATTGCATCTGTTCATTTATTTCTAGTTTTATGTAATTATTTCTTTCACTACTTAGAGAGAGAAATGCTAATTGACAAATCAGAAGTCTTAATAGGAATGGACTGCCATCTTTGTTATCTATGAGATTTTCATGATGTAGATGGTCTAATATTTGTATATTTTCATGATGTAGGCTGAAATTGCAAGACAAGAAGCAAGATTAAAAATCGAGAGGGAAGACCTAGAAAAAGAGAAAAGTGTCCTGATGGGTACCGCATCAACTCAAGATAATCTAGATGGTGCCTTGGAAATTACTGTAAGTGGAGAAAAGTATCGCTGCCTAAGATTCTCTAAGGCTAAAAAATAGCATCTCAAGCTTTAGAAGGGTCAGCTTAGCATCGTCTTGTAAAGTTCAAAAGTTGATTTGTTCATTATATTGGCAAGATAATTTAAATTTACATTCCCTTAATCTCTTCAATTCAGGCCACCTTTTTCTAATGTATAAGCAGAAGGAAAAGCGATTATTTTGCTCCAATGATTTCCTTAATTCACTCTTGTAAATTATGGAACTGGGAAATCTGTATGTCTAACCTGGTTCCTGGTCATGGATCTATCCAGCTTTTAACTAAATTGAATTTGCCCCATTTCCAATTTTTAAAGATGTCTGACTAACAGTTGAAGATACAACATACCACGAGGATGTACCAACATATATTAATTAAAAATTGTGATGGTATATTTTTGGGACATGTTCCTGGATTCTGCTTTGAGATAGACAGAAAAGTATGAGTAGTGTGGAAACATAACTTAAGCGTGGAGCGATGTAACCAAATGCAAACAAAAGTTGTTGACAATGATCAGCCTTGTTAAAAGTAAAATGCTTGCACTCTAAGGTTTGAATCTTTTGACTAAAAATTAGTCCTTTAATGCTTGAAAGTTGTATAAACCAGTTTACGGATTGAAACAACATAAACTTCATACACAATCAACGCTTTCATAGTTTTCAATCTTCGTTTAGACCTCCAGAGCTGCGCAGTGATGGGCCTAAGCTAGAGATATGTTGGATGTCTGTCAGCATTTATTCAATTGCAGGAAATCCTGTCCATTTCCTCATATCTTAATGTAACTTTATTTGATTGCAGGGCAAGCCTGTTCATTTCCTCCTATTTTAATGTAACTGCTTTTACTTGTAAGATGGGAAGTATGTCAATGGATTATTTGCATTTAAACACAGATTTTCATGGGAAATATCAACATGCTTGCGTTTTTAGAGACCTGCTGCATTATTGACTGTTGCACATGCAGACCTTCATGAATAACTCAATTGCAACATTTTGCATGTGGACTGCCTTAACGATGAAAGCTATACGATGTTGCAGATTTCACTATAGTTTTGAAAAGTAATATCACCAAATGAGAGATTTGCTCCTACTGACTTTTGTGTACCAGTTATCGGAAGGCAATCGATTGCAGATAGTTACAATGAAGACAATATACTCCTTGAAAATTTATGCAGATATCCTTATTACTTGTAGTGTATAATAGAGAGTCAGCCCCTACAATCAATTCTTTCTGCCGTAGGTTTCAACTGAAGTTGGCATGTCTGAAAGTACTTTGCCTTCACCATTTGGAGCACACCATGGAAACGCCTGCTTAATTTTTAATATCCTGTCATCATGGATTAATCAGAAAATTGTACTGCTGTATTAATTTTCTTTTCATTAATAGAGATCGATTGGATTTGCTGCACCTTGAAGGTGAAACATTTTCAGAGGCATTGAAACAATACATCGGGTGTCCTAGTGCACACTGAATTTGCAGGAAGCTGAATGCTTGTACTATTTATCAAATCTTTTTTGTGGGTACCGCAATTTTTAAATTGCTGTATGATACCGCCAAGTTAGAATTCGAGTGTCGTTCTTTCTTGGTTAGAAGCTATCACGCTATGAGTTTGTCTGACATGAAATAATGCTAAGAAGCGTGAAATGCTATTTATCGCTTGGCTTAGAAACTATCACCACACCATTATTAAGATGATCATAGTAGCAATTCTTGTCATTGTTACTTATCAGAAATGCCCAAACAATTCTGGCTTAGAATGCATGGTGGATTAATTTATGTCAACTAATTTTCTATTGCTATCATCTTATAAGTCATCATCGTGAACTGAAATCTGATGGCAAAATAAGATTTATCGAGGGAATTTTGCAGCCAAGTTTTTGGGAAACCAATGCTTATATTTGAAAGACGAGTAATCTAAAGATACAGTAAATTCAATTTTAACGATCTTTATAATTTGCTACCGAAATTTATAAAATTGTCGAATTTGGCACCCAGTGAATTCTTTAAACAAGACGCCAGCAAACTCATATTATTCAGAGAAAAAAAATATAAATAAAAAATTGCATATAAATTTAACCAAAATAATTTAGTTACTGCTGCATTGTAAAGAATATAAAATCTCTATATATTCTAAAAACTACTCACACAGAATGTTTTGTAATCAGCAAATAATTAAAATCTCCAAAATAGGGCAGAGCATAAACACAAAAAAATAGAGATATGCAAGCTTCTTGCTTCTATTAATTTGGAAATAATTTCTACAATAAACAAAATAAACTTGCAGCTATTGGGGCTGCATACAAATTCTTTGAAGCAATCACTGCTTAACAAGATAATCGATTTCAACTGTTGTTGCAATAAATTTATCTGATAAAACAGAGCACTAAAGAATCTATTTGCTGTTGCATACAAATAAACAACTTCTTACATATCTATGGAAGAATAAAAATATTCTTTGCTTTATAGAGAATTTGTTGTCTAAAGAAGAAATCAGATTTCCCCTATATCTGATTTGAACTTATCTTTCAAAGTTGACATAAAATCAGATTTAAAGTTATCTTCTAAAAGTTTTCATAAAAGCTGATTTACTCTTATCAGCAATACACAAAGGAAAATTGATTTTAAAAGTTAAAGAAAGAGGTTCAAGGCAATCAGATTTGATTCTGAAATCCAACACTCCCCCATTGTTTTGAGCCGAAAAACAAGATCATTAATGATCCAATTGAACTATGCCTAGATTTCTCCTTAGACGCTCAAAACTTGCAATGCCCAATGGCTTGGTGAAAATATCTGCTAGTTGCTGCTCAGACCTGCAAAACTCCATTTTTATTTCACCATTCTCAACTAATTATTTGATAAAATAATACCTGATTTCAATGTGCTTGCTTCTTCCATGAAACACGGGATTTTTGGACAAAGCTATTGAGGAAATATTGTCACAAAATATTGTGGTTCTATACTTTTGTTTTTCCTTCAAATCTGCCAAGATCATTCTCAGCCAAATAGCTTGATATGCTACTGCATTTGCTACTATATACTCAGCCTTTGCTGTAGATTGAACAACTACGGATTGCTTCTTAGAAGCCCATGAGATTACACCTGAACCCATGTGAAAGACATCTGAAAGTGCTCTTCCTATCATCCAAACTCCCTGCCCAATCACTATTTGTGTAACCAATTAGCCCAGAATTATTTGTTGCAGTATACAAAATACCATATCCTTTGGTGCCATTCACATACCTTATGATTCTCTTTCCCGCTTGCCAAGGGGAGTCCTTTGGAGTTTCCATAAATCTGGAAATCAAACTTACTGCATGCATTATGTTTGGTCTAGTTGTTGTCAAATACATTAAACTTCCAACCAAACTTTTATATAAAGTTGGATTTATATTACAGCTGCAATCTTTCTTGCTTAGTGTTAATGTTTGTAGCTTCAGTCGTATGATCATTAGAATACATATAATACATTATATATATATATATATATATATATATATATATATATATATATATATATATCATATGAAATTTAATATTCAATATTACATTATTATATTATTCTTAATTAATAATTGATTGATGAAACATTATAAGATTGATTAAATTATAATTAATGGGAAGTCATGTCCTTTCTTATAAATAATAATGAATAGACATGTCCCATGAAGGGACATGTCTCTCCTAGTCTCATTCCCAATATAAATGAGAAGAGATTGTTGCATTTGGAAAACAAATACAAAATAGAGTGATATTACATTTGCAACTATCCTAAAAACTTAACATGGTATCAGAGCCAAATTGCAAATGTAAGAGAGTAGTTTATTGATGGTGAATGTGTGACTGTCTCAGAAAATATAGTCTCAGTAAAGGGACCATATCTCGCAAATCTACCATTGGATTTTTCTGAATTTTGGATATGTTGGTTAAAAACAAAGTTTGAAGAATCCCATCGGAGCGATTGGAGAGATAGTATGAGGTTCAAAAGTTATGACGGACTGTGTACGGGTCTATGTGAAATCCCTGAAAGTGTCTTTCATTAAAGAGATATGTTAATTTGTTATGATCGTGGTCAAGCATTAACAAAGAAGAATGTATTAAAGGAAGTGTGTCTCTTTATAGAAAGAAATAATTACTTATAGAGTGTCACCTCTCTTGGAGCAATCAAGTCATTTCAGAAGAAGACATGAGTATTGTTCAATGATATAAGAGTGGGAATTGTACATTGTGGTTGGAATAATAACCAATGTTACATTTCCATTTGAACCATCCTTAGTGGAGAGTGAGAAAATGGTGATCATCTACTTTAAGTTGTCGCTCTGCATGAAGGTCGCCGACATGGTTAACACAAACAACATTATGATCTCCTGCAACATGTCCGCCGCAAACAACTTCAAATTTTGATGAGAGTTGATATTTCATATATGGGCTCACCTTACAAAAGAAAATATTTGAAACTTAAGATAAGTATTCAATGTTTTATTAATGCACATGAATTATTGAGTATGAAATTTATGCTATAATATTGGCCAGTAAAATCTTGTATGCTTCTATCTTTGGTATTTCCGTATGAGATAGTTTAGTTTATAAGCTATTTGTAATCTCTCTCTGACATACCTTCAGGACAAAAGCACCAAAAATTGTTTTCAAAGGGAGTTTGAATCTTCAGAGGTAACTTTGGACGAGGAGCTAAGAAGATTCATATCAGACTCAGAGGGAGTCTGACAGTTCATCTTAAGAAATCTTGGATGATCAACATATTAATATCTTCTCTATGAGAGAAGTTCGAGGTGAAATCTCTCGTTTCACCCTCTGCGTTGAGGCATGATGGATGTCATGTGTGTGAATCCATATTTTTAATGGGCCCGCCCCCTGTGTACATCATGAGGAAGTGACGCCTTCCAAATGATTATCACTTGTATTTTGTAAGAGTTATTGAAAGGTGGTGATCTTACAATAACTTGACCTTCTATTGTGATAGACATCTTGTGATGGCTGAAATAATAGATCATAATAGATAGAACTTGTGGATAGAAGCGCCAATTGAGGCAATCCACATTAAAGCTCGTGAGTTTGTGGATAGAATCGTCGATGGAGGCAATCCACACGAGAGCTTGTAGATAGAATCGCCGATTGAGGCAATCCACACAGGAACTTGTGGATAGAATCGCCGATTGAGGCAATCCACATTAAAGCTCATGAGTTTGTGGATAGAATCCCCGATGGAGGCAATCCATACAAGAGCTTGTGGATAGAATCACCGATTGAGGCAATCCACTCGGGAACTTGTGGATAGAATCACTGATTGAGGCAATCCACATTAAAGCTCGTGAGTTTGTGGATATAATCGCCGATTGAGGCAATCCCCATGGGAGCTTGTGGATAGAATCACCGATTGAGGAAATCCACATTAAAGCTCGTAAGTTTGTGGATAGAATTTCCGATGGAGGCAATCCACCTAGGAACTTGTGGATAGAATCGCCGATGGAGGCAATCCACTCAAAAGATCGTGAGTTTGTGGATAGAATCGCCGATGGAGGCAATCTACATGAGAGCTTTTGGATAGAATTGCTGATGGAGGCAATCCACTTTAAAGCTCGTGAGTTTGTGGATAGAATCATCAATGGAGGCAATCCACACAAGAGCTTGTGGATAGAATTGTCGATGGAGGCAATCAACATCTTGAGACTATGTTTCTATTGATTACATCATGAGGATGATTCTTTTATTGCTTACATCATATGATTGATATTATCAAGTGTCATATAAGTGTTGACAATGGATTGATTTATTCTCCCTAGCTAAGATGAAGTGTTGATGTTTTGTATAGCTATAGTGAGGGTCATAAGTGTTGACACAGGAGACCATTACACATTCTGTTTGATCATCCTCCCTAGCTAAGAGGGAGTGTTAATGTTTGTAGCTTCAGTCGTATGATCATTAGAATACATATAATACATGATTAATAATAATATAATATATATATTATACTATTAAATCATATGAAATTTAATATTCAATATTACATTATTATATTATTCTTAATTAATAATTGATTGATGAAACATTATAAGATTGATTAAATTATAATTAATGGGAAGAGTCATGTCCTTTCTTATAAATAATAATGAATAGACATGTCCCACCTAGTCTCATTCCCAATATAAATGAGAGAGAGAGATTGTTGCATTTGGAAAACACATACAAAATAGAGTGATATTACATTTGCAGCTATCCTA
Organism: Thuja plicata; assembly: GCA_018584345.1. Lineage (NCBI taxonomy): Eukaryota > Viridiplantae > Streptophyta > Pinopsida > Cupressales > Cupressaceae > Thuja > Thuja plicata. The sequence continues at coordinate 2,276,480 of MU227355.1, forward strand.
AAAACTTAACACTTAGTTTTAGACTTACGGTAGTTGGTGTTGGAGCAGCCTTGCTACTCTGCATGTTAAATTTCCAAAATCTGATTAGCATATATTTCTTGAGAGATGAAAATACCATCATGCATTTGTTTTACTTCTATGCCTAGAAAATATCTTAAGAGACCTAAGTCTGACATTTCAAACTCTCTTTTTCATGACCTCTTTAAAATCAACAATGAAGAAACCATTATTCCCAGTAAAGTCTAAATCATCAACATACTAGACAACAATTAAAATATTACCATTAGCTGCCTTGATGTTAATAGTGGGCTCACCATCGCTTTTGCAAAATCCATTACTATCAAATATGAGTCAATCCTGCTATATCATGCCCGTGGAGCTTGCTTAAGCCCATAAAGAGCCTTCTTCAGCCTACACACTTTACCTTCATGAATTGGAACTTCATAACTAGGTGGTTGCTCCACACACCTCTTCTTTCAATACTCCATTCAAGAAGACGGATTTTACATCCATTTGATATACCTTCCATTTGTGCTGGGCTGCAATTGCTATGACAACACACACAGTTTCCATTCTTGCAACTGGGGCATAGGTTTCATCATAGTCTCTACCAAACTGTTGTTTGTACCTTGACCACCAATCGAGTCTTATGCCTATCTATTTTTCCTTCAAAATTGCTCTTGGTCTTGTAAACTCATTTAACTCCAATAACTTTTTTGTTAGGAGGTAAATTAGTTAGCTCCCAAGTTTTATTTCTTTTAATTGCATATATTTCCTCATTCATGGCATCACACCATTTTTATTCTTTTACAACATCCTGAAAATAAATTGGATCATTATGAGAAAATAATGCAAAATTTATGTTTTCTTCAAATTCATTTTCATACCTTTCATCTTGGTATATCTCCCTTAGACTCTTGGTCTTTCTTGGCATTAGGGAGGCGAGAGTGGGGTCAGAACCCTCAGTATTGATGTTGTTGTTTTGTGTAGGGCATGTTAGGACCCATATGGAGCCTTCTATGTCTGTTGTTGTGTCATCTTGCTGATCATTAAAATCATCTTCAGCAATAATATGCACTTTACTTGAAGTGCTTGATGACGTGTCCACGGAGCCATCCCATGCCTCATTCTCAATGAACTCAACGTCTTTTGAAATGATGATCTTTTTGGTGACGGGGTTATACAATCTATGCCTTTGAATCAAGACTGTATCCCACAAAGATACACTTCACAACCAACTTTTGCCTTTGCTCCTTTGGCACGTATGCATATGTTACACACCCAAACACTCTCAAGTATTCAACCGTCCATCTATGCTTTGCCCATGCTTCCAATTCCAATGGAATCTTGTCACAGACTGCCTTTGTAGGACTTTTATTTATCAAATAGAAAATTGTTGCTACAACTTCTCCCCAATATTCAATTAGGAGTCCTTTTGCTTTCATCACGCTCCTTTCCATCTCAACGATGGTCCTATTCTTTCTTTTAGCCACTCCATTTTGCTGTGGAGTATAACTGGCTGTTAGCTCCTTCTTTATGCCATTTTGCCTGCAATATTTTACAAAAATATTGGAGGTATATTCCCTCCCTCTGTCTGACCTTAGGTATTTAACATAATATCCACTTTCTTTTTCAGCCCAGACTTTAAATTCTAAAAACTTATAAAAAGCTTCAAATTTATTTTTCATAAAATACGCCCATGTTCTACGACTGAAATCATCTATGAAGGTCAGAAAATAAGTACTCCCCCCAATGGAAGTGATTTGCATAGGGCCAACTAAATCAATATGCACCAGCTCTAATGACGCTCTTCCCTTCTAGAGTTACCAGAAATAAAAGGCTGCCTATGTTGCTTACCCAAAATACAAGTCTCACACTTGCTACTGAACTCTTTAATGCATGGCAAATCACCTATCATTCTTTTCTTGGACAATAAACTTAAACCAACATAGCCAAGATGCCCATACCTTAAATACCATAGCTTGGAGGGGTCTTGAATCACACTCTTAAGGGCTGATTGTTGTTGTATTTCTTTCTTAGGACGTGCATCTGCTGACTGTGAAGAGAAACACATCTCTACTTTCAAAGGAAACATTCGATTCTTTGTCATTTGGACTGCTGCAACAATTTTCTTACTTCCATCATTCTCACAAATAATGTATTGGTCATTCTCTATCAACACTTTATATCCATTTTGAGTGAGCTATCCAACACTCATCAAATTGTGCTTTATGCCAGGGGCAAAATAAACGTTCTGAATTTCTTGTTTCTCACCTTGCTTGGTGCAGATCATAATAGATCCTTTGCCAACAACTGGAACAATTTGTTCCCCATTCTAATTTCAGATTTTATATTTATATCAATGAAAGAGAAAAGACTTTCATTACCACTTATGTGGTTGCTGCAACCGTTGTCTAAATACTAGACTTCAGGGCTGCCTTCTTCACCAATATTGCACATGATGAAGGCTGTGGGATTATTTCCATCACCCACTTTCACATCAACAACATTTGCACTTTGCTTTGACTGATCACCTTGTTTTTTTCAGCATTCACTTGCATAATGTCCAAATTTATGGCAATAATAGCACTCAATATTGCTCTTGTTCGAGCTATTATTCTTCTTGCCTCCTCTGGAGGTGTTTTGGGAGCTGCTAGCTCCCTCATTGGTGCCTGCTCGTCTTGAGCTTTCTCCTCCAACATTTTGTTGTCTAGAGTTGCCACGACCTCTGCCTCTTGAGCCTTGTTCAGAATTATTTCTTCCTCTTCCTCTGCCTCTTGCATTGGATTGAGCTCTGAAAGCTTGCTCTTGGGAAGAATTTGCAGACCTATTAAGGTGTTGCTCATGGGTTTGAAGAGAACCCATTAACTCATCAACAATCAATGTTGAGAGATCCCTTGTCTCTTCAATGACAATAACTATTGTATTAAATTTTGAGGGCAAACTTCTCAAAATTTTCTCTACTATTCTTTGGTCCTCCATAGCTTCTCCATTAGTTCTCAATTGGTTTATCAAACTAGAGAGTCTTGAGCTGAAAGATGAAATGGACTCACTGTCCTTTATGAGAAGAGTCTCAAACTCTCTTCGAAACATTTGGAACTTCACCAAGCGAACGTTTTCAGTCCCTTTAAAACTTGTATGGAGAATATCCCAAGCTTCTTTGGAATAACCCGCTGCTGCTGTTCTAGGAAAGATTGCCTCTGTCAAGGCTGTTTCAATCAAGCTTAAAGCTTTTGCATCTTTCCTCCTTGACTCCTTCAACTGAGTCTTTTGATTATTTGTGAGGGCAGCAAATTGAGTTGGGTCAGTCACATCCACAAATCCATTGACCACTATAGTACCCACAAATCATTTGCAACCATTCCGATCTTCATCTTCTTTTCTCAAACATCATAATTTTGTCTATTGAAGGACGGTGGCTGCTGCCAGCTCTTTCCTACATCTCCATCCATGACTCCCGTGCAAGAATTCAAATATCCAGAAAAAAAAAAATGCCCAAACTCACAAGGATTGAGGGCTAATCAGCTTTGATACCATGTAAAGAATATAAAATCACTCTATATTCTGAAAACTACTCACAGAATGCTCTGTAATAAGCAAATAATTAAAATCCGCAAAACATGGCAGAGCATAAACACAAAAATGGAGATATGCAAGCTTCTTCTTGCTTCTATTAATCTGGAAATAACTTCTACAATAAACAAAATAAACTTGCAGCTATTGGGGCTGCATACAAATTATCTGAAGCAATCACTGCTTAACAAGATAATCGATTTCAACTATTGTTGCAATAAACTTCTCTGATAAAAACAGAGCACTAAACAATCTAATTGCTGCTGCATACAAATAAACAACTTCTTACATATCTATGGAAGAATAAAAACATTCTTTGCTTTATAGAGAATTTGCTGTCGAAAGAAGAAATTAGATTTCCCCAAAATCCGATTTGAACTTATCTTTCAAAGTCCACATAAAATCAGGTTTAAAGTTATCTTATAAAAGTCTTCATAAAATGTGATTTACTCTTATCAGCAATAAACAAAGGAGAATTAATTTTAAAAGTCAAAGAAAGAGGCTCAAGGCAATCAGATTTGATTCTGAAAATCCAACATGCACGAGACTCTTTATTTTTGTTGTTTGAATGTCTCGCTAAATACTTTTTCAACTGGAAAACTTGTTCAATGTGGAATGGTGTTTAAGTCCTTTACTTGGAAGTTTGTGAAGTTTAAATATATAAACATACACTATCTATTAATAATTAAGAGTCATTTAATAATTAAGAGTTAATAATTAAGAGACATAATATGGTAAAAATTTTAAAATCTAATTTATGAAAAATATTCTAATATTTCTAGGCAGAAGCCTACATCACAGCGGTAAGTTGTGAGCCTCTTAATTGAGGGGTCTTGGGTTCGAATCCAATTAACTTAATAATAATAATAAATTAAAAATACTCTCAGGCTTCCAATTCCCTATAAAAAAAATATAAATTTAAATAATTTTTAAGGTTAATAAAGTAAAATATGAAACACAATTAATAATTTTTTTTTTAAACTATAATAATCATTAAGGATTTAGAGACCTTTCATGACAATGGCTCGAGAAATCACTTCTGTACTGTAGATTTATTAGACTCTCAATTAAGCTATTATGCTAAGACAAAATATGCAAGAAAGGTTGTTCATGGGAAAAAAAATTCCCTCCTTCCTATTCGCGCGATGCTCTTCCAGGCATGCCCTTTGCTGGAATTCAGAGGCTCTCTTTCCCTACGGTTTTACCTAGGGCATCACCACGGAAGATGTCGGTTGATGTTTAGTTTGCAGATCTCCAAAAGGAACATTTGTGGATTCTCGTTCACCGTCAAAATGCCAGGAGGGCTCGTCAATCTGGAAACAAACTAAAATGGCTTTCTAGACCCGCTCTGGCCCCCCTCTTTTCCTTACCCCTTGGTAACAGATTTAAGCCCTTAGATTCTAGAAAGGTTGGTGAGAAATCTTAGTCCTCTCTCTATTCTCCCCCTCATCGTCGTCCTTCCATTAATCCTGTGAAGGCATTGAGGGAAGAATCTGCTCTGGTTGCTCTTCGACTCGATGACACCATGGACTTAAGAGAAAGAATCTATATTCCTCCTTACAAGCATAAAAAAGGTGGCTCAATCAACAAACAAAAAGAGATTGAAGAAAGACCAAGTCCAACAATGCAGATGGTATTAGGGAAACAAGTTGTTTCATCTCAAATCAAATTCAAAAATCACCTCTCAGATCCATCTTTATCACGGACAAAAACATGCCACAAACATTTAGTGGCTTCGGAGACATAAATTCAGAAGGAAAAGAAGTCTCTTGTCTTTCCGGTTCCTCTATGGAAAGGGTATTGAACAATCCGCCCTTAAATTGCGATTATGTAGCTACTTCAGCTATACAAGGCAGCAAAGACGAATCCAGATTTTATGAGAATCGTTTCAGAAATACCATTATTATAAGCAACACCATTAGTGAAAATAGATGGGAAGAATGTCAGACACATGGGGTTTACACATATTGGAATGGACCAAAAAATAGAAACGCTAATCTTGACAAATGGTTAAACTCATTTCGCTGGGCACAGGTAAGTATCCTATCCCTAACTTCGTGTTTAGTTTATCTTAATTGCAAAAATGAAGTTGATAAAATAGATCTCTTACAATCCCCTTTATGCTTTTATAAAGGCTTCAATATTAATTTCTTTCCTTGGCAACCAAACGTCAATGAACAAGTAGCCAGTTCTATGAATTTTCCCACATGGATCTCTATTCATGATCTTCCTGTAGAAATTTTACATTTGCATTTTATGGAATGAATAGGTTCATCCTGAGGAGATTATTTAGGAGTAGATATACAACACAATGATAAGAAAGAAGTCAAGTTATTAATTAGAATTTTTACTGGTTTAAAAGATAAAGATAACATCAAAATCATTACTAACAGATCAATATACAGAATATGGACAAATAAATAATATTATCTTTCTTAATAAGAATGAAAAACAAGGGATTCTTAAAACCGATCAAATACATACTCATAGGAATTCAAATTTAGAGGGATGGTTTCCCTCATTAATTTACTCTAATCAAGACTTTTTAACAAATCATAATCAAAATAATACAAACATCAATTCAGACCTGAATTGTAATTCTCCAAATAAATTAAGCAGTAATAACTTAGATATTGAAGATGGTGAGATCATAGAAGAAAAAGATCAGTCTCCCTCAAGTAGCAATCATAATAATACAGTTCAGAATCACATCAGTGGTGAGGGGGATATGGAACAAATTCAGCACACAAATCTGGTAATCAGTATTGCAGATAAACCAGACATGTTTCTGTATCCTCCTCCTCGAAACCCTCATATTATTAGGTCCAAGGAGATTGTCATAGAAGATGGAGAATTTCTAGATATTTTAGACAATTTACCTCTTGATTACAAAAACTTGATAGATAAAGATTCTTCACATATCAAGGAAAAGGAAGAGATAGCAGATGACAATTGTAGAATCACATCCGAAGAAAATAAGGAAGAGGAATACATAGCAAACGAAACAAGAACTCAACAATGTGAACAATGCTTGTCCCAAAATCTATTTATCAATGATATTAAAGTTAATTTGGGAATTCACAGGCAGCTTATTAATGACCTTTCGATATATAATGAAATTGGTGATTAGTTATTCATATGGGATGAAGCCAACAAAGATTATCTGGATGGGACTGTGGAAAAGGTAAACGACATGGCCACTAATCTGCTAGAAAGGGGTTAGGCTCCTTTTGAAGCACAACTAGATAATGAGGTTGGCCATTCAACTAAAAACATGGGAGAAACAAACAAACAGAGAAGTATTAGTGTTCAACAACAATACACATTGGCAAAACAGATGCATTCCCAGCTAGATCCCAACAATGATAGGATAATTTCCCTAGATTTAGCCCTTCTAGACTCTAACAAACATTCAGGTGGTATTCAGATTCCCTGGTCTGCCCATGATAACTCACATATTGAAGATAGAACAGAGAATAAGGACATAAATAATGACAAGGAAAAGAAGCAGGAATGGTTGATAAGCCCAATTCAAGGGACGACTAAGGCATACATAGCTGAGACAACTGCTGAATAGATGGACATATTATCCCCTTTAAGTTCCCCAACTATCAAAAAACAAAACTACTTTAAATTTTGGTAAACACCAATCAATGAAAAAAAGATATTTGAAGACACCAAAATGGACACCCTGCAGGCTATTGATACATCTGAGGGAATCAATACTGTGAATATTCCAATAGAAGTAAATTCAATCCTTATGAGTGAGATGCATAGTAATTTAGAAGAGTCGGAACATAAATTCATGAGTGACCCTCAGTCTTGGGAAGAATTTGGGATTCAGAACCAAAAGATTGGTTTCCAATCCAGAGCTCTGATAGTGAAAGAATAGGAAAAAACAATGAGGAAATCAAGATGAATTCGATTGAAGGAGGTCATAATCAACATTTAAGTGAAATCATTATGGAAGAAATAAGAAATGAGGAAGAAGAAAATGAGGATGAAGAGATAGCAGCGAGTGTTATTAATGCTCAAAACCATCAAGATTATTTAGGTATATCTACAAATTTAAAGGGTATAGACAAACCTAACTGTGGTAAGTGATGACATTAATTTGTCATTAGTATTCAAACAACACTTTCAATATGCTTACACTGAAAGACAGTAAAGGGAAAACCGAAGATCAGATTGGTAGATCACCAAAAATGACTAAGTATAGAATGAACTGATGACACAAGGTAGTGTGTAAACCGAAAACCACAATGCAGAGAGTTAAAGTGGAACCCGACAGAGGAACCCGAAATGCAAGTTACAGTGTAGACCAATGAAACAGATCCAGTGCAACCGACAGTAAAAAATGAAGGACAGTTAAGCATGACCGAAAGACAGAACCGAAAGTCAGTTGCAGCCCGCAAAAAGTGGATCTGAATTCCACGTCAGATAAAACAAGGGTATTCTATTTATAGGATATTTAATTGTTTTTAAATCCATTTCTTTAGGGACAAGAAACATTAATGTAAGTATTTTAAATCAGTCTAACTCATTAAAGCACATAGACTAGGAGATCTAGGTGCAAGTTGTAAACCTGATCTTAGAGTTAACATTATTTTTGTCATCAACTCGATGAAATCAATCCATCTATAAATAGATGATGTAATCATTCATTATAATGTGTGTGTAAGAGAGATGAGAACATAACGAGCACATCTATGGATTGAATTGAGTGTTTCAAGAACCAGAGTAGAGAAAGAAGAATTTGATTAACAAAATCAAGAACAAAGGAAACTGATAATCAGAGGTAATATTCAATCACAGTTAAGGTGATATTATTTTGTATGTGAACTACATAGGATCTGTATCAGCAATAGGAGATTGCACTTACGAGGTCAATTTGTAATTTTCTATCATTATAACAAGTGAAGCAAAGTGTAAGAAATCCTTCTTGTAAGGTGGATTTAACAGTCCTTTATCAAATCTCTTAACCGAGTGCACACTTAATAGTGTTGCTAAAAACTCTTAACATAGTAGACTTTAACAAGTCTCCACCGATACTCCTAACATGGCAGATCATCAGAAGTGATCAAAATTGTAAGCCTTAACCGACCCCTTCCATTCTGTAGATAGTGAAGTTTTGTGGGTGCCATCCCCACCGCAGTTTTTACTTCCTAACAGGAGTTTTCTGCGATATCATATCTTGTGTTATGTGTCAATTATGTTCATGAATGTTTCGATGAATGATTCACATGTTTATTAATGTTATGAAATGATATAACTCTCACAAAGATAGTGTAGATCAGATTGAATGGATATGCAATTGATTACAAAGGTTAATTGATTAAAGAACAAGAAATTTATTTTAGAGGTACTGATTCACCACTCCCCTCTCAGTACTACTTCCCATTAAACCCAACAATTGGTATCAGAGCTAAGTCTCTTCTTGAAAAGCTTAAAGTCTTAAGAGAAAAGATCATACAATGGCGAAGTACAAACTTGATAAGAATATTGAGAATAAAAAGCTTGAGATACAGATGTTCTATGAACAATATAAAGAAGCTAGAATCAAGATGAGAGAGCTGTTGGATGGGAGGAAAGGTATGGCTACCTGGAACAATGAAAAAGATTATCAAGAAGAAGAGATTCCAGATTTCTTTGAGTCTTCAGGATCAAATACAAGAAAAGCATCATATACATCAAAGAAGAATGTCACAAATATAAAGGAGATCAGTCAACATCTGACAGAGAAAATAAAGATGCTGCAAATCGGTCAAGAGACCCAGATGGTTAGAATGGTTGATGTGATGAGTTCTGCTAGACAAGATGAAACAGAAAGAACACTAGCTACTAATGATAGGAGGAATATTACATAGAAACTACAAGAAATGGAGTTAGAAATTCAGAGACATGTTGAGCATCACCATGAGCTCACAAATCAAATCATTCTCATGAGTCAAGAAGCAAACATAATGAATGTTGAACTAATTGAAAGAATACAGATTATCGGTGAACTAAGAGAAGAAAATGAAAAACTAAAGCATGAGGTTAGAATTCAACAACAACATAATGAAGTTTTCAGAAAGGCTGAAGAGAGCAATAAAAGAATGGATGATTTTCTGGAAGGACAACGGAGAGTCAACAACAACAACGGTCTAGGCTTTACCAAAAATGGAGAATCATCAAATCAATCCAATCCAAAGAATGTTTATGAGAATCCAAGACCAAGAAAGCTTACATGCAAACACTGTGGAAAGCAAGGACACACATCAAATATGTGCAGAGGCAAAATGAAAGGTATTCCTAAATCTACACCTTCATTCATAGGATTCTGTTATAAATGTAACAAGAAAGGACATAAGGCATATGAATGTAAGTCTAAGATAGAATAGCCAAGGAAGGAAGCCTACATGGACAAATACTGTCCTACATGCAAGATGAATGGGCACACAAGTCTTGAATGCTGGAAAAAGAAAAGACAAGCATGAAAACCTAAAGGTCAAGACACTCCATATCAACCGAACCATATCGGTAATCAATATGTATGGGACTACAATACTTGGACAAATTGTACAACATGTGGAAGGTATGGTCACATTGCTGCAAACTGTATGAGACTATGGACAAGAAAGTCTAGAGGATGGACTAACCCCGAAATGGCATGCTTACACTGTCACAAAGTTGGTCATCTCAAAAAGGACTGCAAAGATCGAATGACAGAGACAAGCACATACCCCAATGAAAACACCATTGAAGATATCCGGAGGGCTAGAGACAAGATGTGGAGAAAAGCTTCAAGCAATGATGAAGCTGGAACAAGCAATGCAAATGGTGACACCCCATCCAATGGATCCGGTGACATCACCAACCCCACATAAGCAGAACAAGTAAGTATGGAACTGCATTAACACTACGCTATTACTTTACATCAATTCCATAATATGATGAAATAATTCCAAATTAGCATAAGAAAGATGCATCATGGTTATACTTGTTGAAATATGTGAAAACTATGTCGTCAGGCATATATACCGAAACCTGTCGGTATACACTAAAAGAAAATATTGTCTACACTTATCAAAGAAATGTCGGTTATAAATTGTTAGTATTGACCGAGATCTATTGGTAAACAAGCACATGAACAAAGTGTATACGTTACCGAAACCTATCGATAAAAGCTAAATTGACTTTGATTGCTCAGAAACGTTGTAAGCATGACCAATGGTAATGAAGTCTTCACTGACAAACTCAGTCTTCAAACATCGACGAGTTGGTGAGCATTTATTACACGTGTTTTAGGGCAACGACTATAAATAGGGCATCGGAGTGACTCATTTGTCACGACACCCAGAGCAGAGTGAGCAAAGGGGATTTCGAGTAGAAAGAAACCAAGTTGCAGAGCGATCACGAATCGACCACCAAGCACTTCAAAATAGTTCAGAGATCCGTGCAAACACAAACAGTAAGTTCTACAGACCGATAACTCCGTTCTTTACGCATTTACATGGAAGCCCTAAATTCTAAAAATGGCATCAACATCGTGATCCGTAAAAGCTAAGAAGGCTAAGAAGGATGAATTTGAACTCATAAAAAACAATGCATGTGAGGAACCCAAATATAAGATTCATCCATAGGTTGCCTCACAACCAGATGACGCTAGTGCATTTTCACGCATACCAGCTAGGGTTTTTCTAGTTGAGGACGTTCAATCCTTCATACACTGCAAAATTGCAGAAATTGGAACGACAAAGATGGAAGAAGCTTACCAGAAGCTTTGCAATGAAGACATAACACTTAAGGATGAACACAAACACATTAAGGTAAAAGGGCTTACCAAAGCCCTAAAGTTTCTGAAGGTCTTCAAAACTGACTGGATTCGGTTAGTGCTAAGTAGAATGCACAATAAAAAGCTATGGCTGGATGAACCAAAGGAAATCACCCGAGATGTCATCCATGTGGTCACCGGTTACCCCATAACCGATAAAGTAAATGCTCTCAAGCATCCACCAAAGGAAGAGACCGAAAAGATAACTGGAGCTAAATGGGATGGGCGTGGACTAAAAGTGACAACCATAGCTGATGATGAAATTAAGTTTGGTGCATGTGTACTGGGTTATAAATTCTTCCAAGCTAGTATATCAAAAAAAAATTCATCAGGTGTTGTGGATACAACTTACAAAATTGTAAAGAAAGGCACACAGTTAGACTTGTCCGAGCTACTCCTGAATCAATTGAAAGAAAATCTGAAGACAATCAGGACTGCAAAGTCAAACACTTGTAAGTTTGGCTCATTAATCATGTGCATTTTATTTTATTTTCAAGAAAATTTCCCATCTAGTGGAGATGTGAAATGGGACAACACCAAGCCAATAACCATACAGATCAATGAGCACATAGGGACTCTAGGAGATAATTTTGAAACTATCATGGATGAATACTTTAATGTATTCAAAGATCGAATGCAAAAGAGGGTAAGAATCCCTCAGCAACTCATCGAGCAATTTAAGGATGAGATATGCTTCATGGTCGACACAGATCATACCTACATCAAACCTGTAGTGGAAAGAACAACATGGTTGCAACCACTGGAATATGAGATCAACATTGATCTTGCAACCAAGGCAATTAATGCCTTAGTCAATGACCCACTAGACAAAAAGCAACCAAGGTTTGGCACATATGAGGAGGCCAAGAAAAGAATTAAATTAGGCCTAGTTGTTAAAAAGATTGTGAAAAAGGACAAAATGGTAAAGAATCTTGAGAAGATTCTATCTACAGAAGAGGAAGAAGCTGAGCAAGATGAAGAGATAGAAAAAGAGGAGGAAACTGAAGAACAGGTGTCTGTCAGAAAAGATGAAGACAAGTTTGACTCAGAGGAGACAGAGTCAGACTCGCAACCTCCACCATCTAAGAGACCAAGGACTACAGCTGCTTCAAGGACCAGAAACCAAACGTCGAAAGAATCTACTCCTTCACCTCTTAAGAAAGGAAAAGTAAGGACGTATAAGAGAAAAGCACCTGCACCGAAGAGAGGACAAAATAAGAAGGGTATAAATTTCATCAGAACCCAAGAGGATATAGAGGATACCGAAAGAGATGAAGCCTTAGGCAGAAAATGTCAAGGAAAAGGAACTTGAAACCATTGATGACATTTGTGACTATATTGCAAACTTTGGATCTATCACTGATCCAAATATTAGAAAATGGGGGGAAAGAAATCAGGAAGATCAAAACAAAATTGAAGAAGCAATGATAGCTAAGATGTATAACTTCAAATATGTACCCATACAATTTGAAGGAAATCATGTACCACGGGAACTCTTGGATAGATTATTTTGTCGTTGGACATTTGCTTTGGTAAAGGAGAAAGAAATCAGAGAGAGTACTTGTCTCTCTAATGCCACCCGAATCAACAAAGGTGGAAATACATGAAATGATTGAGAAACACAAGAAAGAATTCTCACCAAATCTATGGGCATACAAATTTCTTAAAGGCTAGTGAATTGAATTTGAAAAGTACAGTCACAATAAATGGTGCAAAATCATGAATACACCGGTTGAGAAAGACAGCCCTGACAAAGACCTTCAACAACAAGATGTTGAAAAGGAAAACAAAGATGATACATCCATTCTGCTGGATAAAGAGGAAGATGATACAACAGGGAACAAAGATGCAGATGTGGTAGATGAAACATGAGATGATACAACAAATGACAATGTTGTAGACACCAATATCATCGACATTACTGATGACCCAGGTAAAGAAATCAATAAGGATGAAGATGTCACTGTTGTAAAAGATACAACCGATGAACATGACACAACAATTGCTGGAGCACATGTGAACATTCTAGACAAACTACCAATATTGATACAAGCTATCAATATCATGCAAGAATCAAGTAAATCACCTGACAAGGAAACTCCAAAGGATGCAGGAGAAGAAGAAAATAAAGATAACACCGATGATCAACAAATCATCGGAGACACTCAAGATGTAACCGATACCAACAAGGTTACAGAAGGAGATAAGGACAAAGAAGTGGATACTCAAGAGACGACTGAGAACACCAAGACAGATGATGCAAATGACTCAAATAAAGGAGACAAATCAAAAGATGGAACTCCTGAGGAAAAAGACAAAGGTGCTATCGATGATGCTAAGGTGAATGTGCAGACATCTGCAGACACCTGATGAGCTGAAGCTGGTGCAAAGTAGCAGAAAGAAGCACAACAAGTCACATCATCAAGTACAACAGAAAAGGCTGAGAAATTAGCAATGGTGCTCCACTCCACTGAGTCACAAAAGAATAAGAAGAAGACAAAGAAGAACAAGTTGGAGGTCAAACTTGACGAAATCATAGAAATACCGAAGTGTGACCCCACTACACTTGACATGGATGCACTGCAAGAGTATGGAGATATATGCCAAAAGAAGGCATTACAAGATAAAGTTGAAGAAACAACATAAGGAGTCAATGGTACTAGAGACAACACGGGACATTCTACACCAGATTGTACCTGATGTTGATATTGATCAAAGCAAGCCCATAATTGATCAACTAGCTATCCTCACCGACGCCATCAGAACTCAAAATGTTGATGCAGAGAAAGCAATTGAGGAGACAGAAGAAATGAAGTATCAACAAAAGCTTCTAGAAAACATCAGCCAAGAAGTGGCTGAAAATAAGGTAAAGCTGTCAGAATTCATTTCAGAATTAGATCCCATTATATCTGAAGCTATAACCTTAATCCAAAATCTAAGCACAATTGAAAAGTTCACTCAAGAAAATAGTGACAACATAGCTAAGTTGGATACAGATCTAGAAAATAGTGCTAGTAGCCTAACAATCGATGGATAAAATGTAGTCAAACGGCATTTTTAAAATATCATAGAGGTAAAACGGTTAAGGCAAGAGCTGTGGGAAGCAGAGACTCGATTCAGAGAAGAAGTAACCGAGCTATAGGCTCAACTTCTGCCAAATCTCACACTGCTACAACAGTGTATTAGCTCTGCAAGGCAACTGATAGCAACTCCCGAGATGTTTGTAGCAGACATCTATGATATGCATGCCAAGATAACACTTGACCAAATGGCTCTAGAAAACATGAAGGAGCAATGTGAGAAAATGATAGAAGATATGAAGTATTCTCACTCACACATTTTTGATAAGCTCTAAGGTAATTAACCTTTGCCCTTATTATCAAATAAAGGGGGAAATGATACTTGTACAAAATATCATTGAAAATGTTATGTACATTTAGTCAGAATGGGAAAAAGGTAGATATGTATATGTACATTCATAAAGGGACAGTGATATGAAGAAAGAAAATATATCATATGTACATATATATCGACATATACATAGGGGGAGTCATGAAATGACTAAGGAATATATATGTTGTATACACTTAACATTTTGTTAGTATTTTGCACATATCAGTTTTGATACTAATGTCAAAGGGGGAGATTGATGACATTAATTTGTCATTAGTATTCAAACAACACTTTCGGTATGCTTACACCGAAAGACAGTAAAGGGCAAGCCGAAGATCAGAGAAAGACAGTAAAGGGCAAACCGAAGATCAGATTGGCAGATCACCAAAAACAACTAAGTACAGAATGAACTGATGACACAAGGTAGTGTGTAAACTGAAAACCACAATGCAGAGAGTTAAAGTGGAACCCAACAGAGGAACCTGAAATGCAAGTTACAGTGCAAACCAATGAAACGGATTCAGTGCAACCAATAGTAAAAATCGAAGGACAGTCAAGCATGACCAAAAGGCAGAACCGAAAGTCAATTGCAGCCTGCAAAAAGTGGATCTGACTTCCACGTCAAATAAAGCAAGGGTATTCTATTTATAGGATATTTCATTATTTTTAAATCCATTTCTTTAGGGGCAAGAAACATTAATGTAAGTGTTTTAAATCAGCCTAACTGATTAAAGCACATGGACTAGGAGATCTAGGTGCAAGTTGTAAACCTGATCTTAGAGTTAACATTGTTTTTGTCATCAACTCGATGAAATCAATCCATCTATAAATAGATGATGTAATCATTCATTAGAATGTGTGTGGAAGAGAGAGGAGAACCGAATGAGCACATCTATCGATTGAATTGAGAGTTTCAAGAACTAGAGCATAGAAAGAAGAATTTGATTAACAGAATTAAGAACAGAGGAAACCGATAATCAGAGGTAATATTCAATCACAGTTAAGGTGATATTATTTTGTATGTGAACTACATAGGATCTGTATCAGCAATAGGAGATTGCACTTACCAGGTCAATTTGTAATTTGTTATCATTCTAACAAGTGAAGCAAAGTGTAAGAAATCCTTCTTGTAAGGTGGATTTAACAACCCTTTATCAAATCTCTTAATTGAGTGCACACTTAACAGTGTTGTTAAAAGATCTTAACAGAGTAGACTTTAACAGGTCTCCACCGATACTCCTAACATGGTATATCATTAGAAGTGATCAAAATTGTAAGCCTTAACCGACCCCTTCCATTCTGTAGATAGTGAAGTTTTGTGGGTGCCATCCCTACCGCAGTTTTTACTTCCTAATAGGAGTTTTCTGCGATATCATATCTTGTGTCATGTGTCAATTATGTTGATGAATTTTTCTATGAATGATTCACATGTTTATTAATGTTATAAAATGAGATAACTCTCACAAAGATAGTGTAGATCAGATTGAATGGATATGCAATTGATTACAAAGGTTAATTGATTAAAGAACAAGAAAAAGTTTTTAGAGGTATTGATTCACCGCTCCCCTCTTAGCACTACTTCCCATTAAATCCAACAGGTAATATCAACAAAAAAAGAGGAAGAAAGAGTCTTGTGGAACTAAGAACAACTATTGGTAAGGCTGAGAATCAAACTAAAATCAGTGACATACTTAAAGATGGGAAGGGGAAGTTCCTTCCCACAACAATATGAAGATCTCGTCGTGGAATGTTAGTGGCTTAAATGCCCCTAACAAGAAGCGCTCATTTAAGCACAATTTGACTCTCTTTGAATCAGAATTTAATCTAATACAGGAAAAAAAAATTAATAGGGAAGAAGGAGAAAAGATTAAAAAGAAATTGGGATATTGGACAAGTGTATTATAGAATCTTTGGGAGCATCTGGGGGTCTGGTTATTATTTGGAATTCTAGAAAGGTAGACTTCTCTTTGTCTATAGCTACAAACAACTGGATGGCAGGTAAGATCAAAAACTTTAGAAGTAATATCCAATTTAACATAATTAACATTTATGGTCCCACACCAACAACATAAAAACTTGTTGTTTGGATAGAGATAAGTAATTATATGACTATGGAACCTCAGTCAATTTTTATATTGGTGGGGGGGAACTTTAATGCAATATCATCCGTCAATGAAAAAACCGGTGACATTCAAACAGAATCACAAGCTACAACATATTTCAAAAATTGGATCATGGGTAACTCTCTCTTGGACATTCCAACATCAAATGGATTGTATGCATGGAATAATAGAAGGAAATGATATTGCTATATTGCAGAGAGATTGGATAGATTTTTTATCAGAGGTGATATTTGTACAATAAACACATCAATAACAACAACAATATTACTATATGCCGGATCAGATCACTTTCCCATTCTACTTGAATTAAAGGAACAACAGAAACCAATTAGGTGTTCCTTTAAATGTGAAAACATGTGGTTCTTGGATGAGAGTTTTATGGAGAAAGTTAAACAGTGGTGGGAAGAAGAAGCCTTTGAATGATCTAGAATGTTTTGTTTTGTTGAAAAACTAAAAAGATTAAAAGAAAAAATAATTAAATGGAACAATGAAAGTTTTAAAAACATATTTAAGGAAAAGTTAGAAAATGAGGAAGATAGCAGAAAACTAAATACAAAAATTATAGAAAATGGAATGAAGGAAGAAGATTATAATAAAGAAAAAGAATTATTAAATAAACAAGAATCCATTTTAGCAAAAGAAGAGATATTCTGGAAACAAAAATTGAGAGAGACTTGGTTAAAAAAGGAGATAGAAATACTAAATTCTTTCACACCAGTACATTAAATAGGCGCAACATAAACATAATCACTAAAATTTGAGACGAAACGGGCTTAGATATCGAGTGTTCAAAACAAATTGTAGAAATTTTTGTCAATTTCTATTTGGAAATTCTAAATAACTATGAATTCTCGGATCTTGAAGCTCAAAATGAAATGATAGGGGCAATACCTAGAATCCTTACCGACAAAGACAATAAAAACCTCAAAAAGAGATTCACTTTGGAAGAAATCAAAGAAGCCCTTTTATCACTAAATTTAGATAAATCTCTTGGTCTGGATGGCTTCCGGGCTTTTTTCTTTCAAAAATGTTGGGACATCATTGGGAAGGAGTTATGGGAAGCTATTGAAGCAACTAGGAACTCAGGAACATTATTAACAGAAATTAATAATACCTTCTTAGCACTAATTCCAAAAAAAAAGACACAAATTCCCCTAGAGATTTAAGACCTATTGCACTTTGCAACACCATATACAAGATTCTCTCCAAAGCCCTGGCTAATAGACTTAAAAATATAATTCATAAACTCATATCAGAAGAACAAACAGGTTTTGTTCCTAACAGATCAATATATGACGGAATAATTATAATACATGAATTGATTCATTCAGCACAAACAAACAAAGACCCTTGTATGTTGATGAAATTAGACATTCGTAAAGCCTATGATAAGGTCGATTGGAGATTCTTATGCAAAACTATGTGTGCATTTGGTTTCTCTCATCAATGGGTTAATTTAATATTTAATTGTATATCGACTCCAAAATTCTCAGTTTTAATAAATGGATCACCTGAAGGCCTTTTTAACACATCAAGAGGAATCCGACAAGGGGATCCCATTTCTCTCTTTCTCTTTATAATAACAGTTGAGGCTTTCGGGAGGGCAATTAAATTAGCTCAATTTGAAAGGAAAATTAAAGGGGTCAAAGTGACCGATGAGGTAGAAAATGTCACTCACCAACAATTTGTAGATGACACTATATTACCAGGAGAAGCCTCGAGTACTAAGGCACACCAATTAAAAAAAATCATTAATACATACTCAAATGCATCTGGTCAGGAAGTGAATGCAGAGAAGTCTGAAATTTTCTTTCTTAATACTCCGCCGGATTTAGAGAGAAATATTTGTAATATTATGGGATTCAACAAAGGTGAATTTCCATGTAAATATTTGGGGATTTATTTAGAAAAGGTCAAAAAGAGGGTAAGTCTTGGAAAACCATAGTACCCAAATTAGAATCGAAATTGGATAGCTAGAAGGGAAAGTATCTAAATAAAGCTGACAGAGCTACAATGATCAAAGATGTCCTATTAGCGATCCCCACATACCAAATGTCGTGCCTACCGCTTCCTAAAGGAGTTGGAAAACAATTAAACCAAAAATTAAAGAATTTCTTTTGGCAAGGTACAGAAGATAAAAAGAAATTGGTTATGATAAAATGAGATCATATTTGTAGACCAAAAGAGTTTGGAGGTTTAGGCATTAAAAACTTTGATTGGCAGAATAAAGCACTAGGAGATAAATTAGTAAGGGGAATGTTCTAGGAGAATGATAGTAAATGGGCTAAAATATTATACCACAAATATTTAAATAGTTCGGTCCCCTCAACCCTTTTTTGTGCAATTAATCCACCGAAAGGCTCAAAAAATTGAAATTCTATGATGCAAAACATAGAGCTAATCACTAAATACCTCACTTGGGACATTGGCGATGGTCATGAGGCCCTATTTTGGGAAGACTCTTGGGATGGTCTCCCATCCTTGGATAGAGAAAACCTTCCTAACAACATCAAAAATGCCTTAAAACAATGTTGGGGAATACATTTCAAAGATTATATAGAGGAAACACGAGAGGGTTGGCAATGGAAGAACACATCATATACAACCTTATCTCAGGAGGAGCTAAGCGCATTTGAAAATTATTTGCAACCAAGAAAAGTTAACCATAAAGCTAGGCATGATAGGTTGATTCGGGGTGCTTCTAAAAACGGTAAGTTTAGTGTTAAGAAAGGTTATGAGACTATCATTAACTCTCAAGATTGGAATAAAGTTGATATCCCCCTCAATTTATGTTGGGATTCTGCTTGCCTGCCAAAGGCAAGAATCTTCCTGTGGGCGGCATTACATGATAGAATTTTAACCTCTAACGGATTCACCAAGTTAGGTTTTGAAGGTCCATCAAGATGCGTGTTATGCAAATCTGCATCAGAAACTTCTAGGCATCTATTATATGACTGTCCTTTTTCTAATCACTGTTGGAAATGGCTATGTAACAAGCTAAATTAGATTTTTTCCTTCACTGATAATTTTTTGAATTTCTTGATTTGTTGGCCTCAATATGGGTCCAAAGTGTATAGCAAGATTTGGAGAATTGCACCGTCTATTCTGGTATGGGAAATCTGGAAAGAACGTAATAGAAGGATATTTATAGAAACAAAGATGGATAGAGGATCATTGATCAATAAAATTGAAGCAAGTATTATAGAAGTTACTAATAATCACCTAAGAAATTCCTTCTAAGAAGAAGGATCATTCACAGACTAGGATGCTGACATCAAGAAGAATTGGAACTGTTTGATTAACCCACAATTGAGGTATTCCAAAACTAACAAGTTAACCAGATCCCTATGTGAATGGAAACCTCCCCCAAGTGGGTGGATGAAATTGAATTTTGACGACGCTTTATGAGGAAACCCCGGTAAAGCGGGTCTTGGTTGTATTATTAGGAATGAATTGGGTGAATGGGTGGTTAAAAGGGCCAAACCCTTAGGCATCTCCTCAAACAACCTTGTTGAACTCAAAGCTCTAAATGAAGGTCTTAAGTTAAGTTTAAGGAGAGGAATACAAAAGTTAGTAATTGAAGGAGATTCTCAAATTATCCTAAATGCCATGAGGAAAAGAAGCACCCCAAATTGGATCTTAAAATTAAAGCTTGAAGAGGTGTTAGACTTGGTGGATAGATTTTAGGAAACAAGATTTGACCACATCTATCGTGAAGGAAATAAAGAGGCGGATGCGTTAGCTAACTTAGGTGTTGATGGGAAAAATGTTACTCTGATTAAATAATTATATAGGCTGAATACTAACAACTGACCTTAGATTCTTGTTCACATTTCAACCATTAGGTCAAATACTACAACAATTGGAATGGAAGAATGTTCACCACTCCCCCCAACCTACCTTCATAAACTTCAAACAGAATAAAGAAAGGCCTTATTGGTCAAATTACTTCCGAAGTTTTTATTTAGGAGACATAAGCACAATTGAATCATCATAGCTATTGTTATCTCAAATACATAAACATGAATTACATAAACTTATAATACATAAATATTATATTCATTGAGATATATATATATATATATATATATATATATAAAATGTATGTATGTATGTATGCATGTATGTACCCACACACACACACACACACACACACACACACACAGATAAATATACAATCTAATAGATATTCAATTATACACACTTTACACTAATATATAACTATAAAACACACACACACACACACACACACACACACACACACACACACACACACATTTTTATATTTCAATATACTAACACACATATATAAACCTATATATAGACATATACAACTATAGATACATAAATCCTTTTAGACAATCTTTAAAGTTTTCTAATCCACCTATCATGGAAACAAGTATAATCTTATACATATATATGACAAGAAAACACTTAATATTATAATTTTTCGTGACCATAGACTTTCTTAGTATCAGACTATTAGAAATCACTATTTTTAATCATTGACACTCTTATACTAGGAGTAAACGACATTACTAAGCCAAGTGTAGAGTATAGGTAAAACTCAGGAATCACCAAATTAGATACACGTGTTCATCACCTTGCAACCCTTATAAATCATCATCAATTTTAGTTTCCTCTCGGAAACAGGACCTTCGATGACTAGCTAACTACTTTCCATCACATGTAATCATTGCCTAATCAAACTCCTAGAGAAATCTAGAAATATCTATTCTAGTATAGTATCCTCTATGGGTTTTTTTTATCTTGATTTCCCTTCTCCTCTGTTTTTGTTTCGGTTTCCTGTTATCTCTAGTCTAGCTTTCTAGCATCCTCACTATCGTATCCTTTCATACCTTTGCTTCCATTAATATGGAGACAACTATTTCCTTGTATCACAAATTTGAAGAGAGAACAATGGCTTTCGTTGGACATGTTAAGCCTGAACGATGGGGAAGTATACTTAAAAAGACAGATGATATCACTAAGCTTGCGGTCAAGAAAATAATAGGGGAAAGCACTTTGGATTACAACAAGAGTTGGCGTACTAATGGAGATGTGATTGGAATTTTCATTGTCATTGCATTTCAGGCTAGGATCAAGCATTGGCATATTAAGAGCCTATGCATTACCCTGTTTGAAGACATATGGTTGAAAGGAATTGATAATGTGGTTGAGAACATAAATTATCGTTTGGAAATTCCTCACCTTGAGGATTATATGACTTGGCTTGTGGGAAGTCTGAGATTCAACAAGGTTCAGAAATTAACTATACTGTATATCAAGGATGAAGAGGATTTTAACAAGCTGTGGCCAGAGATGGAAAAGTACCTGCACTTCCTTCTGAGGTGGCATTAGATAATTGAAGATAATAGTGACTGGGCTGAGGTTTTCTTCACTTTGGCGGGGGTAGAGATACCTCCTTCTATGGTACTTAAGGATCTTAAATGTTATGTGGTTCATCTTCCCTTTCTTCACAAAACAACTAAACCAAAGCAAGCTAAGCCCTCTAGAGTGGGAACAGAGGAAGCTCTTTTGGATCTCGATGAAGAATCCGATGAAGACATCATGGTCATCGAGCCCTACTTCTCAAAGGATTGAGTGGTCATATTTTTGTAGTTTTGGGATCATCTGGATGGTTAATCATTTTTCATAGGATCTTGGGTTAGCATATTTTATCATGTTTTATCTTTTAGATTTAAGGGTAAGCCTCATTAGATATGATATTGTCTGTATCAATCTTAATCTAGCTTTCTGTTGTAGCTACATTTCTTAAGGTTAGTTTCATGTCTAGTTTATTACATATCCTCGGATAGACTCTTTATTGATTCTGGATAGTATTGAAGGCTTTGCTTGCAACTGGGAAATATCTACGGTATGTAAACACTTCACTAAATAATATTAGTAAAGGTTATTATAAAATGGCTCCATATCAATATGCAATGGAGTTTATCTAAATTTACATTTTTAAACAAAAGAGAACATTTTTAACCTAGTTTTAGTCTAAGACGTTCAGTAGACATTTCTTCTTTTCATATCGCTAAGAGGCATAGCAAGTAATCTTGGCTAATTTAGGGAAGGTTTTTTTCATAACAAGTTCTTCACAGAATGATATTCTTATATTCCTTTTAGATTTAATTAGGGAATGGAAATGGTAGTTTACATTCTGCGCCTTTGACGAGCCCTTTAGAGAATCTTTAATATAAAATTTAGACAAATTTCAAACTTAGAAGTAGTCTAACAGTCACACCTACCCAACCAACTTACAATTTAACTTTGGAATGTGGAAGAGAAACTGTTTCACCTTCCCTTGCTTTAAATATATCCTTCTCTTCATGTCAGGCTTACCAATATTTTATCTTGCCTCAACCTCTATTAGTATGTCTACCCCAATCAAACTCATATGCTCTAGGAACCAAATCGCCTTTACAGGAAACGTCATGACCAAACACCTCAAAATAGTAATGTTGGACAATAATTATCTCATTCTAAGAGCCATCTACCGCATTCTAGGGCCAGATTTCCTCACTAATGATGACATGTATAGAGTTTTTACTGACATTACATCAATGTTCGTTGCAATTATGCTTCATTGGGGTAGTGAGAAGCATGATATCAGGAGGCTTTGTAATAGAATTTTCAAACGTTGATTTCTTGGTAACTTGGATAAGACTCCACAAAATGTCAAAGAAGATTTATCTATCTCCCGACCCCGATTCCTTAACATACCCACTATCAATGGGAGACTTGTTCCCTCTAAACCGATTGTATTATTTGATGATCTTAATGCTGCCAATGAAAGAGAACCTATCATCAAGCAGAATATTGAATTCTTAATGATATATAAGCACATTAAGAAACCAGTTATGGACAATTGGTTCTATGACTACTAGCACATGGATGCGGTGGGTGACATCAATATGGATTGTTTCCGCGAATTTGACTCAGAGAATTTAGTTGAAATTTGGCTAGAAGAAGGGGGTCACAGACAGAATAAGAAACAAAGAGTCTATGACTTAGCTGGATCCAGAACCCATACTAGGAATTAATTATTTGTTTTGGCTTCTTTGTACAAAATCAATGTTTATTTACTGGTCTTGGCTCTAGACTTTCATTCCATTTTTCTATTATTATTATTATTATATGTTAGGCATTACTAACTGGTTGTATTAGCTTCAAGCTATATATATATATATATATATATATATATATATATATATGTCTGATCTCTGTACAAATAATTTTATTGTGGCAGTGTTCATATTTTCAACCACACTTGGAGCAGTATGATACTAGAATTTTCCTTTATTAGTTTCACTGATTAGATTCCTGACTTTTTTTTTTGTGTAGATTACACGTTCAATCTTCCCCTCTCTGCAGAATAGGTAAGGATTAACCTATTTTTAGGCTTTTTTTCATGTCTATTTCTTAAAGGCTTCTAGCATAGTTCTTTTGCTAGGCTTTTTCCATCCCCTTGGTTACTTCGTTTTGACTTTTATTTCCATTCTTTCGTTAATTGTTTATAGATCTTTATCACAGGAGCAATTAAGAGCTCATCTAAAGATACAGTTCAAGTTACCTTATTATCTTGGGCTGCTCCATTCAGCAGAATTCTATTTATGTTTGTGTTCATCACTATAAATGTGGTTGTCAGTTCTCATTTATCAGAGGTTGTAAAGTTGTGGAATCTCTTATCTTGAAGTCTACACATAAAATGCTCTGTGTTGACTTCAGGATAAGATGCTACAACACAACTCTCATGTTGCCTTCCTATCCTCTTTTGCCTCAAGCCTGGTTTGATATTTTTTTCCCCGTCTTATCCTTCTTCTTGTTTGCAAATATGGCTTAACATTGCTTCATATAGTTAAGATTTTATTCTTTTTTCTTGTCATAGTTTATTAGGATATATATAGATTAACCAGCTTCGTACTATCTATTTGAACTGTTTGGTGTATATATATATATATATACACATATATATCCATTTATATCTGCATATGCATAATCATATATATACATATATATCCATTTATATCTGCATATATATATATATATATATATATATATATATTCTCTGATTTAAATTAATATTTATACATATAAATCAGTAGTTAGACATTTCATTATATATTTGTTGATATATATTATCATAAATTCTCTCTTTTTCACAGACTCCTGTAGTTGCCCATTTAATTAAATTAGCAGGTAGAAACAAAAATCATATATGGATAACTTATTCTAAGAATGGGATAAAACACTCTAAATTTGATGAAATTAATGAAGGGCATCGTAAATCTAATTTCTTCTTTCTTCACTAATATAAAAACGTAGAATATGAGAAAATAACAAACTTAGCTTAAGGAAGAATAATAATATTTATCCAGAGAATGTAAAATGGGAATAAGATAAAGGCTCTTCTACAATGGATTATGAATTCTAGGCTACTAAACAAACTAACCAAAGGTAAATTCACTCTATTGATCTATACTGTAATATGACTAACTAATTCAAACTGCTTTTAGATATGGTTTTCTTTAGTGGTGATATGTGTGCAAGAAATAGACAATGGAAATAAGATACAAAGATTGCAATAAAAGATAAAGAACGACGACTAAAGCTCGAAAGTTCGTAATCAAGGGCTTTCACTGACCGAATTATTATATGTAATTTTATGTAACAACATTCAAGAAAAGTGATTAAGGGATTGTCCCAAAAACCATGTAAATGAAGGTATGCCTTCATAATATTTTGTCATTTATACATTGTACTTAGTAATCTGGATGTTGGGTCCCGGGCAAGACTGGAGGTTTTCTTCTCCATTCTTTCCTACCAGTGCCCGCAGTGAATGAAGGCACTTGTAATTTATAATTTTAATATAATATACGGGCTTCGGCCTTTTACTGATAAAAAAAAAATCTGAAACACAATTCACAAATAATTTTATTTATTTATTGTCTTACTAATTGTATATTACCTTTTGAAGAATTGTTTATATATTTTATTTGTTGAGAAATCAAACTTATTTTTATAATAAGATTAAATTTTATAGTAGAAACTTCATAAATAATTTTTTGATGTGATATATAAATTTTATAAAATTATTATAATAAAGTACAAAAATAATCTTCCCTTTCGGTCTTGAATGTCTTTGAGAGGATGTGACGTCGTTGTGGGCTAGGGATTTTGTGCCCAAGCCGTGGTATGTTTTCCTGATTGTGTGTGGGACAAAGGATTGTTGTGCGCTGATAGTTATGGGGAGGGGTGCTCGCAGTTTTCTGGGGTTTTGGTCGGTGTTTGTGTTCGCAAGGTGTGTTGATTTCTTCTTTGTTGTTGTGGTAGGTGTTGTCATTTTATTATGTGGTGTTGTGGTTGTTGTGTGGAGTTTGGGTGGTGGGTCATGTTGTCAGTTTTTTCATTTTCATCTTCTGTCTGGATGGTAGAGCATGGGGTTTCCAATAGTTTGGTGGTTGTTGGTGTTGTGCCACCCCATGGATCTTCTTCAGGTATGCATGCAAGGACTTCAGATTCCTTTTATGTGGGGGTGAGCTCTAAATTAAATAAAGTGAATGACTTTCTTTCGAGGAATCAAGACTGTCCCGTCCTTGTCACTCCTCCTTAATCAGTTATGGAGGATGTCGCTGTTGGAGTAAACATACAATGTCTATAAATTTATTGGGATTCATATTTCTTTGTCAGATTTGGAAGCTTGATTCGTTGTTCATGGCAGGTGGAGGGAGATATGGAGATTATGCTTGCTACAAACAACCATTTCATGCTTGTGTTCTCCTGCATGTCTGATAATAGTCACGTATTTGAGGGAGGACCATATTTTACAATCATGTTGGCTTGTTTGTTAAACCTTGGCATGCAGGTTTTAATTTTGCAAAGGAATTGCCCTCGAGGGTTCCTATTTGGGTTTGGTTGTCATGGCTTCCTTAAGAGTTTTGGAGGGAAGATATTTTGTGCCAGATTGCAACTTTGCTTGGGAAGCTGGCTTCGATAGCTCAACAGACCCTTGATAAAAAGGTAATTTCTTTTGCTTGAATTTGTGTTGAAATTGATTTGAATAATGTGTTGCTAGATTCTTTGGAAATTTGTTTAGGCTCTTCTACGTGGGTGCAACAATTGGATTATGAATCTCTTCCTTTCTGATGTTGAATATGTCACGAGTATAACCATCTTCAGTGTCAGTGTCCTCGAGTTAATAAGGGGACTGGTGACTCTGTTGGTGGTCTTGGTGGTTTTTTTTCTTCCTCAGCTCCGAAGGTGGATAAAGAGGGCAAAGGGAAAGCCCGAATGAAATTAATCGCATTTATTTAATTTATAATACTAAACGACAAAGGAAAGATTGTTCTTCAGTTGCTCATTCAATTCTCCACATTGTGGGCGAGTTGTCTACCCACTCTTGATGTTAGTTACTAGGTGCTAGTGTGTTGTTAATGGTTTGTTATTGACCTTGTTGTATATGACCTTTTTGGTCAATCTTTGTAAGGATGAACACCCTTGTTTAGTTTCTTTTTAATATAAAAATTATAGATATTTTAAATACATCTATGCAAAAGACATGTAGATATCAAAATAGTTATTGAGAATAAATAAATGGTGGCTTGGCGTCTTTTAGATAGATGTATTTAAGATATCTATACTAGTATAATATTTAGAATATATATGTAGAGAGTTTATATTTTGTAATAATAGGAAGACACATCAATCAAAAGAGCTTAGAATAGTGGGATATCCAAACTGTATATAGATTTGATATATTAATACATAAAATTTTGATCCATTATCATCTTATTATTAAGTCTAGACATGAACTATGTTTACATGGTGGTTTATCCATATAATATTTTGTCAAGTTTTCAATTGTAATTGTGTGCGGGCTAGCACCTTTCTAGCCTTTTCTATTCATATATTGTTTTAGAGGGGTGAAAGAAATTGGTATAAGAGAATGAGACTTGAAAAGAAACATATTTTTTTTTTATGTTAGGCTTACTTGTACATAGACCAAACCTCATGGATTTAGTAACTTAAAATTAAAGAAGGAAAATCAAGCACATGATATTGTTTAACGCAATCTTAAAACCAAGAATTTCTCTTTAGAGACAATTTTTATTTGAAAAAATAGATAACATGAAGATTGATAGGTATATATTATTATTGTACATTATTGTATACTATATTGTCTATTGTGATATTCTATGTATATTGTTGTTATGTGCTTATTAATAAAGCCTCTTTATTTATTTATCCATTTAGAATTTGCTAATATTAAAGACTATCATCATTTTAGTGTGTACATGGGTTGTTTAAGAAATTTATTGATTTGATGCAAATATTAATATGCAGAGTTTTTTAATTTTTATTATGGAACATTTTATATCACCAACGTTTTAGATCATACTTTATGATCTATCATTAAGATGAGATAGAACTCAAAAAGAGAATAGAAAAATAGGAGCACACGCACACACACACGCTCACGCGCGCACGCGCGCGCACACACACACATACACACACACCACGTGTGTGCGTGTGTGTGTGTGTGTGTGCGCGCGCGCGAGCACATGTCAGCGCACACATGCTTTATTGTACCCAAAAAGTATATGAAATTGACCATATATATGTATATATGAATGCAAGTATGTATATGACAAGATATAAGAATGTAAATGCGTGTGAGGATGTATATATCTCAATGTAAATATCTATTGAATGAGAGTATAAGGATATGTTAAAAATTCTTGAATGAATGCATATATCAATGCATGATTGAACGAAATCATATATCCATTCATGTAGGTGCACATGTATATAATGATTGTATACATAAATTTTAACGTAAATTCTATTTATTGGTTGATTTATGACATAAAATTGATCTTTAAAGCTAGAAGTGCTAAATTAAGAACATAACATAATATCTTAATGTGAGTGGTGAATGTAAAAACTTCAATAAGACATGAATAATATCACGTGAGACTTTTCTATGATATTTCCATAAGGGGCCTT
The DNA here is from genome assembly GCA_018584345.1 of Thuja plicata. NCBI lineage: Eukaryota > Viridiplantae > Streptophyta > Pinopsida > Cupressales > Cupressaceae > Thuja > Thuja plicata. Next base: position 2,305,400 of record MU227355.1, read on the forward strand.
GAAGTAGTTGTTTATACCCAACATAAGATTTACATCTAAAGAACTTCTTAGATCTATTAATTGAAAAATAAAATGATAAAATGTAAGCTACCTTGATAGTGTGTTTTCTAATTGTGATGCATGTTTATAAGCAGGGAATGATGTAGAATATAATTTCCATGAGATTATGGAGGATGATATTTGGTGGTTGGTCACATACCTCGAGAGCCTTTTGATGATTTTGTTGCTATGGTGTATTAAAGATTTGCTTATGATTACATTTATTATGTATCTTCCAATGGGCTTTGGTTTAAATCTATTAATTTATAGATTATAATTTAAGACTTGAATTTTAACATCTAATGAGATAATGTTGGTTCTTGAATGTCACTTTAAAAGGTGTTTGTGAGGATGTTTTTATGGAAATTCTGGAAAGATTGTATTTATTCTTAGAACTTGGACGTTAAGTCTACATTTTTTTTTAATTAGGTAGTTTTAAAATTTTTGTTATCAATTCTTTTAATAAGAATGTATTAACATGTACTTTTATTGAGAGAGTTGTATTACCATGTGCTTTTATTGAGAAAGTTGAGGGACAATGTTGTTGGTACAACTTTTTGTTTGAATGTAGAAGTGCTAGTGGATAGTTTTTACCTTTAAATTATGTAGTTCATGAGAATGTTATTTTGTAGAAATAATATCACAAAAATATATTTTTATGTAAAATATGTATTATAGTAATAGTTTATACAATTAATTATACGAGTCTTAAAAAAATATTTTTGTAATATTATTTCTTATACAAGTATAATATTTTATAAATAATATTTTAGATGCATAAATGTGGACTTAGATTAAATTGATTAAAATAAATAAATTTTAATTGCCTTGCCACCTATCGACATACACTCATTATATTCTCCAAAGATTGAGAGAAAAAGAGAGACCCAAACTTAAACATGCTTATTATATACAAAATTATGTTTGATCTATTAAAATAAACAAGTATTAATTGTCTTGCCACTTGTGGGCATACATTCGCTATAGATATTCTCCAAATAATGTGCATAATATAGAGATCCAAACTTAAACAAGCTTATAGTTATACAAAATTATGTCATCAATTATAGCACCAATTTCCTCACTAATGATTGAATTCTTTATAGACCTATCAACACATGCAACACATTCATCTTTTGGGTCGAAATGTTTGGGTGAGCAATTGGATTATTGTTATTTTCCTATATATTGGATTATCTTCTTGTGAAGCAGAGTCCACAATAAGATTTTTTTATTATTTTTGTATTTGAATGTTAAAGTTATCAAGAAAATCCATGATACTATTAGCCTTCAAAAACATCAACAATTTGTTATTGTCAAAAACTCTAAAAGTGGCCAAGCTTCATGAATATTGTTATTAAAATTCCACCATTGTGAACATTTGTTGTGAGCGGCATATTGAACCATTACAAGCCTATGTATTACTAGAACCTTTTGCAACATTACTTGTACCAACGCTAGTATCCTTGATAGTAACTACAAGTCTTTTCATCCTTATCAAACACTTTGTAGCCCTATTAACATGGGTAAGACATTTATTTTTTAGGTTGAGAGCCCTTCATTAGAATTTTTGAGTGAACACTCAAATTATATCTTTTACCCATTTGTTGGTTATACCTTCTTATCAAACTAAACTATAATAAGACTTGTTTGCATTCCAATGTCAAAGTTGGCAACAAAATCAATGACATTGTTAGCCTTTAAAAAGTAATGACTTTTTATGTAATTTTTAGAAGACTCCAAAGGTGGCCACACTTTGTAAATAATTTTATCGGTTTTCTATCATTGTGAACCATTGTTGTGAATGGAATAGAAGATTGTAACCACAAGGTCTCTATTGATTTAGAATGATTTAGTTTCAGTTTGAGTCGCAAGCTAAACCCTAAAAGTAAGGTTTGAGCTTCAACCTCATCATTAGACCCCATAGGAAAATTCAAGGCAAATTTAAATGAACGACCATTTGCAATCTTGGTATAAAACATCTAACTTTAGAACTTTAGAGTTTCGTTGACAATTCTTGCCATAATTTAGTTTGAAGGATCTAGTGGAAAAAATTATCTAATTTTTCTTGTTGGAAGAGGAAGATTCAACTCCAAACAACCCTTGAATGGGTATTTCTTTATAAATATGAAAATAAGAATTAAAAATTACTTGAATATGTCAAATCAAATATATATGTTTGATGTTGTAGTCTAAAATTTAATGAGACAAGAATCATATATCTAGAATGACCTCTTCATGGAGAAATTCTCTAGACACTTTTACAAAGCTCAATTTTGATGGATTATTTTAAAGGGAATCTTGGATATGATAGGGCATGTGTCATTGTCCTAGACGTTTTAGTGTAGCCATTAGAGGGAGTTATTTCTATGTGGGTGTGAGATCAAATAATGAAGCTAAGTTAAGAGGCCTTGCTTAAGGATTTTTTTTTTTTGTTGGGTGTAGAAAGTTGTTTGTAGAAAGAGATTCTAAGGTGATTATTGTTGGACTAGTCAAAGGAGATATAGAGAACTATAAATAATTATCTATTAGAAGCATGTAGAATTCTTTAAATACTTGAAGAAATTGAGTTTCTCTGTTGTTTTGGAAAATGCATCAAGATGCCAATTTTTTCAATAAATGCTTCGAGAAATCAATTTCTCTTCTAGATTTGGTTAGTGATACGGGAAAAGTTGTTAGTGTAAATATTGTCATAGTGCATCTAGTTAGAATATCAGCCTTCTATGATTTACATATTCACATCTAGAGGTTAAGTTTACCTAGGCTATTTCATACCTTTGTCTCACTTCATATAATTTAGGCAATGTTCTCATATTTTGAGACAACTATTACATTCATGTATGACACTTTCTCACACACTTGTCAAGTGAGCTTCCAAGTTTTCCTTCATTGGAGGGGTAGTTAAAGTTTCTCTTCTACCTTCTCACCTCCTCATCCTTGCCTATATATGCAAGGTTGATCATTGGTGGGGTACTTGATTAATTTTCTAACCTTAGACTATGTCAATAATTGACCACATCCCATTCACTTTTTCAAGATATGAATCATCTTGTCTCAGTTCACACCCTCTGTATATTTGTAGCATTGTACTCTTATAATTGAAAAATTGTATACAAGAGGGAGAAAAATGATGTTTATGTTGTATAGGGGCTTGCCTAAGTTAAGGTTCAGGAGGATTCAACCTCCCCTACAACAATAAGGTTTGAAATAAACCTTGAATCTGAAGTAAATAATGCTCAATCACAATGATATGCTTTCTCCAATTAATTATCCCTATCTTAAAGCCTTTATGAAAGGTTGATGATGCTCAAAAGGGAGCTCATGTATGTCTTAACTCATGTATGTATAATATTTTCCCAATCACTATTTTTTTGATTGTTAACATTCAAAATTGGGCTTTTTGGCTGGACATTGGCGCCTAGGACTAGGTTGCTAGGCCAATTTTGGAGAGTCGGAGGCCTGAAGAGATAGAAAGCTTCTACGCTTGCAATATTAGGCCTTGGGTTGAGTAATATCAGTCTAATCGGGGGGCATACATATAAGAGCATGAAAGTGAGGCTTATGTGATCATGGAATTGTATGAGGATACAATTTACAACAACACAATTTTGAATATGGATTTACATGTAAAATGACACCTTACTTATACTCCTAGTATTATTTGAGATGAAAATACTACACTATTTCATATTTGTATCATGGTGTTTAAAAGAGCATATATTATTTTAAGATGTGTGATCATATGTGACATTATAAGATGTGTAAGAGCATGCGAGAGAGAAAGTTACAAAATGGAGTTGTAATATTATAGAAGAAATGCTTAACCAATAGTGATGAAATTCATAAGAGCATCTTATGAGAGGTTCAAATGGACCAAATTGAAACATTCAAGTTTGGTGAGTGGAATATTTGACCTTGGGAGCTACATACTATTCCTAGAAGGTGGACCCACCGCATGAAACATTGGAATTTGAGGAAATCAAATTTGGTGTCCAAATTGAGTACTTTATTTTTAGAAACTAATTATGCTTTCCTAGTTTAGTGTAAACACTTAGATTTGTGTCACACTTTATTTTGTGTTGAAATACTTTAGCCTAAAACCATGTGGTGTAAATGACACATAGTTTTAGGTGAAACTGTTGGAAATGAGTTGAGTAACTGAGAGGGGAGGGGTGAATTAGTTACCACAAAAAATAAATCCAAGTCCCTTAGATGCCTTAAAAAAATTTAACATTGTTGCTTGGTTAACATAGATATTTCACTGTCACTCAGTTAACATAGCAAATATTAAGATATTAACTGTGATTATCTTTAGTAATTAATTACAGAAACATAAACCATAAAGAAAATGAAATGTACACAGATAACAACAAGGTTTAACGTGGAAACCCAATATGGGAAAAACCACCAATAGCAACTAGTCATTGTTTTTCACTCTTTTGAAGTGAGCCCTGTTAGGAGCCAACCATGTTAAAGGTTACAATAACACACTATTAGGTGTGACCCTATTAGAGGATTTAATCAACCTATAAGGAGTGGCCTTGTTAGAGGTCTTCAAACACTTCAATGTAGAAATGTCACCTTGTGAGAGGTTTTACAAAAGACTATTAAGTCTACTCTGTTAAGAGATTTTGATCACTGCTACAATTGTTAGAAAGTAACAATGGATTGACCTGTATTGATAAGCAACTATCTTTGCTGATTCAGATCTCTGTTCTAGATTAAATACTTGATCCTTACTGATCGGATATTCTGTTGCAGTCCTCTATTTTTTTTCCTCAATCAGAATCCCATCTGATTTTGCCTTCACTCTTCATATCACACTTCACATGCAATTCCACATCACCACCACACTATTCAATCCAAACTTGACCTTATATATATGATAAGTCTTGTCAAGTCGGCCTTAATATTCTTCCAAATAAATAGTAAAACTCATGTCTTTCGGCTGCATATAACTAATTATCCATAACATATAAGCCACTATTAGTCGACTGACACTAACTGTTTTACTCGGTCAACACTGAAATCCTTCAACGCCCGACCAACACTGTAATGCCCGAGTGAACTTGGTTAGAACTAAAATCATTTGGTCATCTTCAATGCTTGAGAGATCTTGGCAGACACTGACTGTGCTCAGATAGGATTAGACATTTGTTTAAACATCACTATACTTGTGTAAACATCAATGACAATACACAATTGAATAATTGTCATCAACAATCTCCCTCTTTGGCATTGATGACAACACAACATGTCATAATACAAAGAATTATAGAGCAGCAGACATAAGAATGAAATTTTATTAATGTCCTTAGCTTCATTCTGATTCTCATCCAATACTCCCTCAATCACTCCCTCTTACATTAATCTTTGTTTCTGATAAAGTTCTCCCTCTGTCATCAATCTCTCCATTTGTAATCTCTCCCTCTTTCACTAATCAATATGACATACAGTAATCTCTCCTTCTTTGACAACCAATGCCAAAGACACCAACTGACATATCCTATGAAATTGTAATGTACCTGTCTGTATTGATTCATATGCAATAAGCTCTAAATATCTGCATCAACATGTTAAGTCTGTTCTGTAGCTCAATTGATGCATCACTAAACTATGTTTTAGTGAGCCTCAGTTAGGGGAATCACCCCTAGATTTCCTCTAAGATACAAGAATGCATCCGTAGGTAAAGGTTTTGTGAATATGTCTACAATTTTTTCTTTGGTATTCACAAATTCCAACCTTACTTCCTTGTCCTGAACCAATATCCTCAGGAAATGATACTTTATTGCAATATGATTAGTCCTAGTATGCATCACAGGGTTCTTTGAAATGTTAATAGCACCACTGTTGTCACAGTAGATAATGATTGGTTCTTTGATTTCCTCCTTCATACTTGACAACAGTTGTTTGAACCATATGATATTTAAATAATTTACTGCTGCAACAACATACTCTGCCTCTATTGTAGACTGAGAAATACAATTCTATTTCTTGCTGGTCCAAGAGACTAACCTCTTACCAAGAAATAACGCTCCACCACTAGTGCTCTTCCTGTCATCAACACTTCCTGCCCAATCAACATCAGTAAAAGTCTTCAAATCAAAGTTTCCCCCTTTCTTATACCATAATCCATAATCTTCAATGCCCTTAAGATATCTCAGAATCCTTTTGGTAGCCATCAAATGATTCTCTCTAGAATTAGCTGAAAACCTTGCTACAATACCAACTGCTAATGCAATATCAGGTCTAGTGTGAACAACATATTGAAGTTTACCAATCATGGATATGTAGGTAGTCTGATTTACCTCCTTTGAGTCATCATCTTTAGACAACTTATGTCCTATAGGCATAGGTGTCCCAACTGGTCTGGAATCTTCCATCCCAAATTTCTTCAGTATCTCTTTGATGTATTTAGACTGAGTAATGTAGATACCATCCTTCATCTGATAAACTTGTAATCCAACAAAGAATTTGATTTCACCAAACATAGACATCTCAAATTCCTTACTCATAGCTTCTGATAATGCTCTACATAAGTCATCATATCCAGTAAACAATTTATCATTAACAAATATTTCTGCCAATAGTATCTTGTTCTGAGGTCCTTCTTTGATGTACAAGATACTGTTATCATTAGTTCTAAAACCTAATACTTATCAAGTAACCATGTAGTCTTTCATACCATGCTCTCAGATCTTTCTTCAGTCCATACAATGCTTTATGTAGTTCGCAAACCATATTCCTTTTGTTAGGATCTACAATGCCTTCAGGTTGCTCAATATAGACTTCCTCTTCTAGCATTCCATTCAAGAATGTAGATTTTACATCCATTTTATATACCTTGAATCCATATGTGCAACATATGCCAGAAGAGTTCTGACTCCTTCAAGTCTTGCAACAGGAGAAAAAGTTTCTTCATAATCAATACCCTCTTCTTGAGCATATCCTTTACATACTAATCTAGCTTTGTTTATGGAAACTTTGCCTTTCTCATTCATCTTGTTTTTGAAAACCCACTTAGTACCAATCACATTCTTGTCTTTTGGTCTAGGTACAAGAGTCCAGGTTTTGTTCTTTTCTATCTGCTCAATTTCTTCATTCATTGCTTCAATCCAGTTCTCATCATTCAATGCATCTTTAATAGTTCTAGGTTCAATTTCACTAAGTAAACATGTACCTTTTATTTTGTTCCTTGTCATTACACCTTCTGTCTGATCTCCAATTATTTGTTCAAGTGCATGATGCCTTCTAACATATTTTGCAAGTACAGGTTCCTTCCTCTTTGATTCTGGGCTTGCTATACTATGTTCACCATGCTCAAATATTTTGTCATGTTCTTCTGTCTAATGCTCGGGTTCCAAGGTCTAAGACTCGAGTGTATCTATTATGACTCGAGTGCCTCTGTCCGCAACTTGGTTTCTTCAGTCTGAGACTCGGTTCCCTTTGATTGTGACTTGGTTTATTCAATAAGAATCACTGGTTGCACATGTTGCAATAGGGTTTGTGCTGATGAATTTAGTGGTTGACATGATTTTTGTCCAATCACCATTGCCTGTGTCTTAGGTATAGTATCAGGTTCATTATATACAAAGTTTATGTAGTCTTCAGGCTCTTTATTGCTCCGTTCTTCATTTCTCTCTGCAAACTCATCGATATTTATATGCACACTTTCTATGACTTTTTGAGTAGTAAGATTTAAGCATTTCTATGCTTTGATTTTTCTGGAGTAGCCTAGGAATATACCTTCATCGCCTTTTACATCAAATTTTTCGTTTCTTGTTTCCTTCAAGATGTAGCATTTACTTCCAAATACTTTGAAATAACGAACATTAGGTTTATAGCCATACCATAATTCAAAAGGTGTCTTCTCAGTACCTTTCTTCAGCTAAACTTAGTTCAAGGTGTCAAATGTAGTGATAATGGCTTCCTTCCAGTATTTGGTAGCAACATCCTTCTCAATCATCAAGGTTCTTGCACAATCCATAATGGATCTGTTCCTTCTTTCTGCAATACCGTTATGTTGTGGTGTACCTGGGGAAGATACTTGTCTTTTGATTCCTCTTTCATTGCAGAACTCATTGAATTCATTAGAAATAAATTCTCCTCCTCTGTCAGATCTTAGACATTTAAGTTTCTTTCATGTTTCTTTTTCAACTCTGGCTAGGTACCATTTGAACTTCTGAAATGCTTCTGATTTTTCTTTGAGAAACATAACAACCATCATTCTAGAATGATCATCAACAAATAGAATGAATTAATTCTCACCTATGTAACTTGTTGTTCCAATTGGTCCACATAAGTCAGTATGCACCAATTCCAAGACTTCTTTTGTATTGCAGTTCTTGCTCTTGAAGCTTGTTTTGCCCATCTTCCCAATTTGACATTGTTTGCATATTGCTAGTTCAAGTTTCTTCAGAACAAGAATACCTCTTACTCTTTTGTTCTTACTAATGTTGATCAGGTTGTCAAAATTCACATGACACAACCTTTTATGCCATAACTAACTTTCTTCTACTTGTGCAATAAAACATGAACTTTCATTGAGATCAAGATAAAATAGATTACCTTTTGTTTGTCTGCCAGTTCCAACTAGGTTTCCTCTACCATCCAGGAGCTTGGCCTTACCATTCATGAATTCTACCTTGAAACCAATGTTATTCAGTTGTGCCACACTTAGCAGATTACGCCTTAGTCCTTCAACCCAATAAGCATCATCACATTTGATTCCTTCTGTTAAAGCAATACAACCTTTACCTTTCACATAGTAGGGTTCATCATTCCCAAAATTAAAAATCCCACCATAATAGTGTTCAAGATGTTCAAATTTGGTTTTATCACCAGTCATGTGGTGAGAACAACCACTATCAATTATCCAAGTGTCATTCTTACTAATATGAGAGTATAGTGCAGTCTTTTCATTATCTTCATTATCTGACTCATCCTTAATAGCAATGTACACCATTTCATCTTCATCTTCATCACTATCAGAATCTTTAGCAATATAACAAGATTTATTACCTTTGTCCTTGTAGCTTTTGTATCTTTTTAAATCTTTCTTTCCTTTATACTTGTTGAACTTTCTCTCACCTTTGTCTTCCTTGTTCAGACATTTAGCAACAATGTGGCCAACCTCATCACATGAAAATCAAATCAATGTTATTTTTCCTTTTCCTTTTGCAACTCTCCTTGAAAGTAATGCTTCAATGATTTCCAGATCCTCATCATCAGAATCATCATTACTATCACTGTCAATATGTTTTCCCTTCATCTTTCCAAGGTTTAATTTAGCTTTGAATGTTGACTCAAGATTGCTAGGATTAGGATAATAATTGTCAAAGTTATCCAGCTCAAAAGTTGATAATCTTCCAATCAAACCATCTAGAGTTATGTCATTACTGCATCTTATCTATTGAATAACTGAAACTCTAATTGCATAGATAGGAAGAAAAGTTCTTAATAGCTTGCTGACTACTGTTTTGTCTGATGACATCTAACTAATTGAATGTTTGATAATGTTAAGTTGAAGATGATGCAAAACATTAAATCAGTTAATGGTTTGTATTGTCATTGATGTCAACTTGATATCATCTGTATGGTTATACACATAATGCCAAAAAATTCATAGAATCAATGGAACAATGATTATGCTTTCAACAATGCATAAAAGTCAATTATTCACTAAGTGACAGACAACACCGACGAAGTGCACACCATCGGTAAAGACAGAGATAAAGTCACAGTGATGCCCGATGAGCAGAAGACAGTGTTGCCTGACGAAGCATAATCACAAGATGCCCGACAAGCTGAAAACAGAGTTGCCCGACGAGCAAGATCCAATGATGCCCAACGGACGGAGATCTCGAAGCTAACTAAAGTTACACCAACGGAACTGGCAGTTGTCACCGGCGACGAACTGCAGAATTGACCGAAAGAACAGAGAGATCAAAAAATGACAAAATATCTAGCTGGCAGAGCTTAAGGATAGACTTAACTGATTGTTTTATTTGTTTTATTCAAACACAATTAAGCAATTGATTTACACAGTTGGCAAGAAGCTAACTACGAGATAAATCAAGAGTTAAAGTCGTAAATCAATTGGCTGGATTGTTTTTCATGCCAAGAATCAAGAATCAAGAATTAAGGAATATCATGTCTATATAAGAGACAAGCATAATTCATTTTCCATATGCACTCAAATACACGGGGGAGTGAATTAAAAGAAGATGCTGAAGAGAAACTGGTGAAGGATAAACTTCATATAGTCTTGATCAATCAAGCTAAGGGAGAGTTAAAGAATTCTACAGACACCGACGAACAGACAAGCACAAAATCATAGAGAAGAAAGTGTGAAGCACATAGGAATTGAATTGATACATTGATCAGAGAGGTATTATATGTAAATGGATCTGAATATCTACAATTCAAAGTTGCATTAGAAACAGGTCATTGTGTTTCAGTTTAACCATTGAAGCATTAAGTCTCTTAACAGAGCAGGACTTAACCATCTTCTATAATTGAGGTATATCCTAA
>MU227355.1:2320715-2335079 GCA_018584345.1 Thuja plicata
TGCATGCAAAGACTAAACACATTGCCATCAAGTATCATTATTTAAGAGAACAAGTTCAAGAAAAAGAGGTCATACTTGAATATGTGCAATCAAAAGAACAATTGGCTGATATCTTCATCAAGCCACTGCCCAATGATACATTTGAGTACCTGAGAAAAAGACTAGGGGTCAAACCCATGTCTACCAGTCAGTAAAAGGACTGATGGCTGCATCAGCCATATATTATCAGAATATGATTCATGATTGATGTAAGCAGAAAATGAACTTCAAAGCTACACATATATATAGAAAGGTATATATCAGAACCAAGCACCAGAACATATTGTCATATTGATGATGGATAAAGGAAATTCAAGGAATATATTATGGATAGAAGAAATTGTTTGACAGAATGTCAGAGATTTAACAAATATTTGTTTGGCATTGTTGTCAAAGGGAGAGAATGTATCCATATTATCATCAGAAACTACTAATTATCAGATTACTCCAAACAAGGAGAGATCATATCCATAGGGAGAGAATTTGTATAGAAGTTGCAAATAAAAGATAGTGAGATCAAGAAGAAGAATAGTCAAAAGAGAGAAATTAACACAAATAGAGGACACAACACATCAGAAGAAGAAACAGAGAAAGTTGCAAGAATCAAATCTAAGCTAACACAGAGCTTACCGGTGGTCAGAAATTTTTATCAGTTATCAAAACAAACTGTTTGGAAATTTGATGAATCTCAACAATTGTATTTCATGTTGTATTAGAAATAGTATAGTATGATAATATAGCATGTTGCCATCAATGCCAAAGGGAGAGATTGATGACATGTAACTGATTGAATGTTTGATAATGTTAAGTTGAAGATGATGCAAAACATTAAATCAGTTAATGGTTTGTATTGTCACTGATGTCAACTTGATATCATTTGTATGGTCATACACATAATGCCAAAGACTTCAGAGAATCAATGGAACAATGATTATGCTTTCAACAATACATAAAAGTCAAGTATTCACTAAGTGACAGACAACACCGATGGAGTGCACACCATTGGTAAAGACAGAGATAAAGTCACAGTGATGCTCGATGAGCAGAAGCCAGTGTTTCCCGACGAAGCAGAATCACAGGATGCCCGACGAGCTGAAAATAGAGTTTCCCGACGAGAAAGATCCAATGATGCCTGACGGACGGAGATCTTGAAGCTAACTGAAGTTACATCGATGGAACTGGCAGTTGTCACCGGCGACGAATTGCAGAATTGACCGACATAATAGAGAGATCAGAAAACAACAAAATATCTAGCTGGCAGAGCTTAAGAATAGAATTAACTGATTATTTTATTTGTTTTATTCAAACATAGTTAAGCAATTAATTTACACAGTTGGCAAGAAGATAACTACGAGATAAATCAAGAGTTAAAGCCGTAAATCAATTGGCTGGATTGTTTTTCACGCCAAGAATCAAGAACCAATAATTAAGGAATATCATGTCTGTATAAGAGAAAAGCATAATCCATTTTCCATATGCAATCAGATACACGGGGGAGTGAATTAAAAGAAGATGCTAAAGAGAAACTGGTGAAGGATAAAATTCATACAGTCCTGATCAATCAAGATAAGGGAGAGCTAAAGAATTCTGCAGACACCGACGAACAGACAAGCACAACATCACAGAGCAGAAAGTGTGAAGCACAAAGAAATTGAATTGATACATTGATCAGAGAGGTATTGTACATAAATAGATCTGAATATCTGCAATTCAAAGTTGCATTAGAAATAGGTCATTGTGTTTCAGTTTAACCATTGAAGTATTAAGTCTCTTAACAAAGCAAGACTTAATCATCTTCTATAATTGAGGTATATCCTAACAGATTACCAAAAAGGTTGATTCATGATAGTAGCAGCGGTCTTACCTAAAGCCTATTGACAGTCTAAAAAGGAGGCTGATTCAAGGATGGTAGTAAGATTAGCATAAAGCCTATTGACAGTCTAAAGACTAATTGAAGGATGGTAGCATAGATGCCAGATACTAAGTGACAACCTATGTATAAAAATCCTCTAACAAGGTCGCACTTAATCGTGTGTTTGTAACCTTTAACAGGGTTGGCTCCTAACAGGGCTCACTTCAGAAGAGTGAAAATTTGGGTTACTGGTCCCAGTGGTTTTTTTCCTTAATAGGGTTTCCACGTTAAAATCCATGTGTTATGTGTGTATGGTTTATTACTTTATTGTTTTATATTTCACATATGTATTTCTGGATTGATTGGTATACTCTGCATATTTACTGAGTATCGGTAAATGAGTTTTACTACTTATCGATAATCAAGGAGAATAAGGACAGACAAGGTAAACCGACAGACAGTTAATTATTTCAAGTATTTCAAGGCATACATCTTGTAGGGACTTAATAATCTGAGGTGTATTAATTGGTGGATTAAAATTTAAAGGATAAATTTTTGAGGCCACTGATTCACCCCCCCTCTCAGTTATTACTAACACTGCCTTCGATTGTTCCACCACCAACTCTGATTGCACTAACACTTTTCTTGATTCTTTCACTATATTTTGTAATGTTTTATCCTTCTTTCATTTTCATCATATCAAACTGACCTCTGAGACTTTTTTCTTTGACTCTCTTTACATTTGTATCTCCTCCATAGATATCATGTAGTTTGTTCCACATATCAAAGGTAGTAGGGCAGTCCTTGACTTCATCACATTTGGAATAGCTGAGTGCATAGGCTATATCAATCATCATCATGTTATGATACTTCATTTCCACCATTTGATCCACAGACATAGGTCTCAGTGGTTCCACATACTTGTTATCCAGGAATTGCAAACCAGTATCTCCAATAGTAGATAGATGTAGCCTCGTCAGATCTTTCCATGCAGGGAAGTTGTCCTTGTTGAGCTTAGGGATCTCCCTTTTGTAAGACATCTCCGATCTTTAGCTTAGGGCTTTTAACCTTCCCTGTAAGCACTTGGTTCTCTAATACCAATTGTTGGAAATGAGTTGAGTAACTGAGAGGGGAGGGGTGAATCAGTTACCACAAAAACAAATCCAAGTCCCTTAGATGTCTTAAACAAATTTAACACTATTGCTCGGTTAACATAGAAAATCTTAAGATATTAACTGTGATTATATTTAGTAATTAATTGCAGAAACATAAACCATAAATAAAATGAAGTGTACACAGATAACACCAAGATTTAATGTGGAAACCCAATATGGGAAAAACCACCAATAGCAACTAGTCACTATTTTTCACTCTTCTGAAGTGAGCCCTATTAGGAGCCAACCATGTTAAAGGTTACAATAACACAATGTTAGGTGTGACCCTATTAGAGGATTTAATCACCCTGTAAGGAGTGGTCTTGTTAGAGGTCTTCAAGAACTTCAATGTAGAAATGTCACCTTGTGAGAGGTTTTATAAAAGACTGTTAAGTCTACTTTGTTAAGAGATTTTGATCACTGCTATAATTACTAGAAAGTAACAATGGATTGACCTGTTTTGATAAGCAATTGTATTTGCTAATTTAGATCTCTGTTATGGATTAAATACTTGATCCTTACTGATTGGATATTCTATTGCAGTCCTCTGTATTTTTTCCTCAATCAGAATCCCATCTGATTTTGCCTTCACTCTTCATATCACACTTCACATGCAATTCCACATCACCACCACACTATTCAATCCAAACTTGACCTTATATACATGATAAGCCTTGTCAAGTCGGCCTTAATATCCTTCCAAATAAATAGTAAAACTCATTTTTGTCGGCTGCATATAACTAATTATCCATAAAATATAAGCCAATGTTAGTCGGCTGATACTAACTATTTTACTCGGTCAACACTGAAATCCTTCAAGGCCTGACCAACACTGTAATGCCCGAATGAACTCGGTTAGAACTAAAATCACTCCGGTCATCTTCAATGGCCGAGAGAGCTCGATAGACACTGACTATGCTCGGATAGGATTAGACATTTGTGTAAACATCACTATACTTGTGTAAACATCAATGACAATACACAATTGAATAATTGTCATCAACATAAACACTTGCACCCAAAACTATGATAATAAAAAAATTTCTATTGAAAATTTGAATCATGGTTGAATTTATGTGCAAGGTTTTGGGAGAAACTATTTTCGTTAAAGTGTTCTTATTGACCATTCGACCAATTTTTTTTAGATGGCTACCTATGTGGCAACTTGACTCCTTTAGGGCAAATTTAAAAAAAAAACAAATTTAACTTCAAATTTTTCCAAGTAGAGTTACTTCAATGAAAATATAGAAATATTCTTTTGTAGAGCTCAAAGTCTAAAATCCAAATTTTTTTTTAAAAAAATATTTTGATTAATTTTATTATGCTTTGTAAAAATTTATTATGTTTTAATAATCAAACATGGAACCAATACGAAAATTTAAAAATATCAAAGCATATTAATTTTTTTGAAAATATATAGTGCTAGTGAAGGGTTATTTTTTTTAGCGATAAAAAAATATTAGACAATAGTTAATGTCCATTGAAAATTATGTGAAGCATGACTTTAAAATATTATTGCAAGAAAAATATTTATCAAAAATTAATTTTTTTCCATCCACTACATATTGAAGTTAGCGAATTTTTTTGGGGAAAACAATTAAAAATTTGTGGGAGAATATTATATATATTGTGACATTCAAAACCTTAGTTATAAGTCTAAGACTCACCAAGTAAACTTTGTAAAAAAATGGGAGTGATTTGAAATTTCCACATAGGATCCACAAATTATTTCCCTCTTATTTATTTGTCTCATATTTTTTCTCAAAAAAAATATCTACAAAATTTATTATTAAGATTTCATTTAAACATTCCTCTTAAAAAATAAAAAATAAGAGGCAAAATTCAATAATCATGAGGCCATCAACTCCGCAAATTATTGCTAAAAATGTTGACTAGTGGTTGTTAGCCAAAATAAGCTTGCATCTCATAGGGACCTGCCCTCATTTACCAATTTTCATAAATACCTACAAAATATGTGACTTAAAAAAATAAATAAAAAAATTTACATACAAAATAGATAAACATAAATCTATGATAATTAAATAGATTAAAATATGGAAAACTATTTTTAAAATATCACTTAAATTAAATTAAATTTTTTTGTATTAAATATAAGGATTTCAAAAAGTAGAGAGTATCTACAAAATTTTACAAAAGTATGAAGGCAGAGCCTTCCAAAAGGAGTTTAAAGGATTCAAGTGTTTAACAGGACATAATCAAAGCTAAAGAGAAGCAAAAAAGATGCATAACAATAGGCTACTAGAGGTAGCCATCAATGGCATCGACCCAAGTGGTCCAACCCTTCTCACCCTCCATCCAGGCGACCCTTTTTTTTATCCTGAATCTGAGCCAGCATGGCCAGCTCATCTTTCTTTGAGCTCCTGTTCTTCTTGATTTCATTGTTAAGCTTTTTCAATGTTTTTTCAAACATTTGGAGATTATCCAGGTTCTCCCTCCATTCATAGCCATTTTTAAATTTAAACATAAAGAAGGTAGCATGCCCGGTCTGAAGGAATCTCCTCAGCTTCTCTTTGTCCATGATCATAGTAGTATGTAAATGCAAAGATATTTTAAAATATGTGAGTTTTTTAGAAAACTCAGTAAGAACCCTGGAGTATCTTGAAACCTTTCTTTATTCCTGCATTTCCAAGTCTGCCATAACATGTAAGAGGTTAAGATGTTCCAAACCAAGTTAGAGTCTTTCTTTAGTCCCATAATATGTCCAATAACAATTTCAAAGATAGAGATGCAAGTAGGATAAGTAATCCCGAATAAATTCCAAACACTTCTAGCAAAAGAGGATTCAAAGAATATATGTGTTACAAAGCTTACAACAATTACTTTCATAGTTATCTTTTCTAACATGATGTCTATCCAATATAAAGAGCCATTTGAAACACTTAACTTTTGGTTCCACAGAGCCTTTCCATAAAACATCAAAGTACATCCTCCAAGAGCATACATCTAGGGAGGAATACCAAACATAATTAACATGGTTGAAAATGGCATCATCATATCCAATAATCTTATAAATATTCTTAGCTTTGATCTTGGATAGGATGGTCCCATCCGACCATTTGCATTTCAGGTATCTATGGGAGTCAACATGGCAGATGGAAGGAAGATTTTTAGTGGCTTTAAGAATCATTTTATAAGTCTTCTTTTGAGAGATAGGAATATCAAATGTGTTTCTAATGTTCTCCTAACTGAGCAACCGGTCATGCTAAAAGATGTCCACAAGCTGAGAGATGCCTTTATTGGCCCATTGCTTAGCAGAGAATCCTTGGGAAAGGGCAAGGGGCTTGCCGGAAAGATGAAGGTTCCACCAAATGGACCTTTCTCCATAGATTTGAGTATCATCATGGAAGTCCTTGTTAACAATAAACTTCCTAACTTGGTTCCAAGCCTTCCAAATTGATTTGAAGACCTTAGAACCTTGCACATTTATAGGGAAGTTGCCAATGAATAAGTCATTAAATGACAGGTTCTTCCAAGACTTAGCATTTTTAGGGAAGCCTCTATCAATATTATTCCTAATAAGGCTCTTCCATGGTGCATTGCCTTCCATGGAATGAAAGATCCACTTGGCAGCAAGATAAATTCCTTGAAGCCTAAGATCTTTCAGCCCCAGCCCCCCAATAAGCTTGTTAATGCAACACCAATTCCATTTAACAACATGAGCTTTTTTATTTCCTTTACCATATGACCAAAGAAAGTTTCTTACAACTTTTTGGATTTCAAGAATTGGATAGTTTCTCAACATCCACGCAGATGAGTAATAGATGTTATAAGATGACAAAATCTTTTGGCAAACTTGGAGTCTGCCAGCCATGGATAGGGAACGGTTATGCCATTTGTCTAGTTTTTTAGTAATTTTATCTTTAACCCACAACCACATGTCTTTAAGCGAGGGGTTAATGGCAAAGGGAATGGCAAGATATCTCACAATCTTGTGAGGGCCTCCCCATTGAAAGTCATAGTTATTAAACCAGTCAGGGGGCTGCTCGTTCCATCCCAGGAAAATACATTTGGAGTGGGAAAGCATAGCACCAGACATAGTACAAAATAGATTAAGTCTAATTTGAAGGGCTTCAAAGTTCTCAGCAATAGCTTCAAAGAAAATGGCTATGTCATATGAAAATTAGCAATTAATGAGCTCATCTTCATTAGGAAGCAATATACCCTTCACAGCAGGGGATATAGAATTATCTCTAAGCAAGTAATAAAGAGCATCAGAAGCAATGATAAAGAGGAAGGCGCCAGAGGGCAGCCTTGTCTAATAGACCTACCAAGAGGGAAGGATTCAGAGAGAGTTCCATTAGTGTCAATTTGAGCAAAGGCATCTTGAAGTAGCATTTTAACAACATTGCAGAAGAAGGTAGGAAACCCAAAAACCTCCAGCATCATGGAGATGAAGCTCCATTCAACTCTGTCATAAAATTTTTCAAAATCTAAAAGGAACATAGCAGAGTTTTGCTGGGAGTGATTAGCCTAGTTCATGGCCTCCCAGCTAGTAATAACATTTTCCAGAATGTACCTGCCTTTTATAAAGCCAGTTTGAGTAGAGAAAATGAATTTGGGAAGGATGTTCACAAGTCTAGCAAACAAGATTTTAGCAAAAATTTTGTAGGAGACATTAAGGAGCGTAATGAGCCTCTAATTTTTTATGAGAGCCTTGTCCCCATCCTTGGGAATAAGCTTAATAATCGCCCTGTTAATAGAGTTATCGAGAGAGCCTCTAGAAAGGGCCTCAGTGTAAATCTCAAGAAGGTCCTTGCATATCCAATTTGTGTTGGCTTTGTAGAACTCAATAGGAATGCCATTAGGTTGGTCCAGGAGCCTTATCACTGTTAAGGGAATTAATAGCTTTCTCAACTTCATCCAAAGAGATATTTTTAGCAAGAATATTGGCATCCTCAGTGGAGATAATTTTAGGGATAAGAGTTCTACATCTGTTCCTAAGGGAAGATGCTTCATCAGAGTTCTCAGAGGTGAATAAATTTTGATAGAAGTTAGAAAAAGCTTCCTTAATAGTATCAAGATCAGTAATTTCTTGGTTATCAATGATGATTTTTTCAATAGTTTCATTGGATTGCTTATGTTTAATAAGATTAAAGAAGAATTTAGAACCATGGTCACCAAATTGGAGCCAGTGAGCCCTTGATCTAACCTTAGCTCCTCTAGTCTTAGTCACCATATGTTTCCTAAGGGCATCCTTAGCCTTAATAACTTGAGAAGTGAGCTCATAATTAGAAAGATTACATTGATTGTTAGCTTCAACCTTCATTAAGTTGGCTGAGAGCCTTTTTTCAGTGAACCTCAAATCCTTAGCCCTTTTTTGGCCAATGGTTTTTAAAAGATTCTACCAAGCTTTAACATTCATATTCCATTTGTCAATGAAGTTACTCTTAGGGTAGTTTCTTTTGTTGATGATACTGATAATATGAATAGCAGTCAAGACATCATCATCCTCAAGAAGGCTGGTATTCAGGAT
Source organism: Thuja plicata (assembly GCA_018584345.1). NCBI lineage: Eukaryota > Viridiplantae > Streptophyta > Pinopsida > Cupressales > Cupressaceae > Thuja > Thuja plicata. Next base: position 2,329,255 of record MU227355.1, read on the forward strand.
GAAATTGGGACTAGGGGTGCGACTGAGAGTAGGGGAGGTATTGAAAGTGAAGGAAGCGGAGATGGGATGGTGGTCAGACAAAGATGTGGGGGTAACAAGGATAGAGTTGCCAAGTTTGTCTGGCAAGAAAAAGAAAAAATTCCTAATGGCATAGAACCGATCAAGCCTGGAGTATATTCTAGCATAACCTTGTTGGCAATTGCACCAAGTGTGCTAGAGACCCGAGTTATTGTTTTTGTTACCAAACAAAGGGTCAAATAGTTGTTTTGCATTCTTCATTCTATTCCAGTAAACTTTTTCCATGTCTTTCCAGGCAAATGGCAAGCCCCCGTCCTTATCATCCTGGCATTCAACCATATTGAAATCACCAACAATCAACCAAGGGATGCATGGGAGAGAGGCCATCCATCCCCAGAGGTTGGCTCTTTCCTTAAAATCATTAGAGGCATAAACATAGCGTATGCCAAAAACATAATTATTATATTTGAGGGTGATCCAGACAGCTCTGTTGCAAGGGGAGATACCATGGTTGGTGATATATTTTTCCCATTTAGAGTTGATAAGAAGGGCGACACCACCCTTACCTCTTGGGTGATTAGTATGAAGTTTAATATGATCTTTCCAAAGAAAGTCAAGATTGGTTTGTAGAACAAATCCCATAGCTTGAATTTCTTGCATCATAAGAAAATCCATATTTTTACAGGTATTGAGGAAATTTTTGATGACATATTTTCTATCAGGAGACTCGAGCCCCCTCACATTCTAGGAGACACAATTCATGAGGAAACATTTGAGGGGGGAGAGCGCAATTCAGATGAGCCCAGATTTGGGGCCATCACAATAGTAGACATATCCCCGTTTTTCCTATTATTATTCTTATTTTTGGATCTCAGGGGTCTTCCTCTTCGTTTAGAAGTAGGGAAACCAGTCTTAAAGTCCTCCTCATTTTCAGACAACAAGTCAAGCTCCATGGAGTGCATTGGTTGAGGGTTATCTAATTTAGCTGTGGGTTGACTAGCGTGGATAACCGCAACTATATATTCATCACTAATCTCATTAAAGATTTTGATGGAGGGATTTTGTGGTGGCGTAGATTTAGTATTCATGCCTTCAATAGCAATGGGGGAGGGTTGAATATTCAAAGAGGCAATTTCAATAGGGTTGAACATGTTTGAGATGGCTAGAGAGTCACTGGTCTGAGTATTTGAAATAATGACATGTTTATTAGCTTTCCTTCTTCGCTTATTGGATATTTTATTAACATATTGGAATCCATCACAAGGGAGATTCACATCAATACCTACCGTGCTAGGTTGAACATCTTTAGGAGTGGGAACACTAAGAATAGTATCAGAGTGAGCATTTTTATCCGTGGTCTGCATAACATTATGGTTCACGGGTTTAGTTTGCTTTAATGATTCTGTTTTGCTGGGAGTAGTTTTTTTCTGGAGGATAGGGCAATATTTCCTTAGATGCCCTTCTCTACGACACAAGAAGCAAGCATTAAGCCCTCCGAGTATCCCTCCGAGTATCTCAATCGGGCAACTGAAGTTCGTATCTTCAATATTAATATGAACATCAGGCAGAATTTCATAACTAGGATTAAGGGAAATAAGAATTTGGGCATCCATGTGCGGGACAAGCCATACAGTGTCATCCATTCAGATGACCTTTCCCAATGGTTGAAGCAATTGAGGGATAAATCTCCAAATGAAGGGCGGAATGTGTTTAACTAAAATCCAGCGAGGGGCCGAAAGGGCAAGAACTTCCTCATGGTTGGCGTCCGGAGACCAAGCAATAACCCTAAATGATGTCGAGCCCACGGTCCAATATTATTTTTTTAGCACTTCAGCCTGTGCTTCATGATTCACAAAGAAATAACAAAAAGGCCCTTTTGTATTTGCCTACAAAACAAAATATGGAAGCCAAGCTTAAGATTCCAAAAGTTATGGAACCAATCATCCAGAAATTTCCTAGGAGGACATTTATTAATTTCAATAGCCAAGAAGAAGATAGCAGAGTTTTTTAACCTATTTTTCTCCATTACAATCTCGGCAAGCATTTCTGAATTTAGAGAAACAGAGAAAGGTAATTCAGAGGTCCAAGAGCCCTTACCGGAGTTATAGGATCCATTGGTCACAACAAACCTAGCTTCCGAGTTAATGGAGACACCAGCGTTCGCCACGGCTTCGGAGAATGACTTAGGTTGAGCTAGAAGAGAGTTAATGGTTTGAACGGGGGACTTAATGTTATTAGTTTTCATTTCATTCCTCGACAGAGCCGAGGGAGAAGGAGTGGGTATGACCTTTGCCGAAGAGGAATTACCATTAATATTATCAGTCATTTTAGAGAAAGGAACAGACACACCTGTTGCCTCGATTACCCCATTGTCAGAGAGACGCCTCTGCCTGCCGTTGGTGCTCGCCACGATGTCCGCTAAAAACTGCCTCTAATTTTGTCAAAATCCTTTAAATTAAAATTTACCTTTCTATTACAATATAATAAAATAACTAAACTATTAAATTAAAAATATGTTGAAATTTTAAAGTAATTCAAAAAAAAAAAAGTTATACAATAAAATAAACTATTTAACTAAAGAATATAACTAAAATAAACAATTCTTACAAATTTTAAATAAAATAAAATGAGTGATAAAATATACAAACTAATTTTAAACACAAACTAATTCAAAACCGATAATTTTCAACTTTTTATTAAAAGTGTTTATACTAATTAGTTGTACTGCATTAGTTTTAGTAAATTAACTTTATTTTCCTTGGCAAATCTAGATTGTAATCACATACATAAAAATAAAGTCTGCCCTAAATTCATTAGGCCTGAGCTCCGTTGAACTACCAAAAGCAGTAACCGGCCGTGTTTGGGTCTATTTAATGGGACACATTCTAGGGTTTTTTTTTAAATTATGCGCTTCATGAAGCAGAGGAAAGAGATGGAGCATAAAGTTTTCGTTAGGTCGTGAGTCCTGTTAACCCATTTTTTTTGAATTTTTATTGTTTCTCGTTACTTTGGCAGCTCTGTTGATTCGCTTCTGTGCTAACCATTTATTAAATGGATGCTAAGGGTTTTGAAATGACATTAGTGTTCTGCTTTTGCCGTGGTTTTACATGTTCTCTAGGGTTTGAAACACAGTTCTTTGAATTTTTGAATCTGCCCTGTTTTAAGGGTCTGTTAATCAGATGAACACTAATTTTGTTTGTGCGGCTGAGGGTTTTTTTGGTTTAGTATGTGAAGGCTGGCAATAATCGTGTTGATCATGCTGTAAATGATATGATTCAGCACATGAGCAGCACAGCTAAAGAGATTCAGCCATCTTGACCGGACATGTCTGTTGTAGGCATTCTCCTTGTCTCGGCTGAAACATTTTTATTCGTTCATCGTAGTCTTCAAAGAGGAAGGTTTTAATTGTTTTCGAAGTTGCTTTAGTTTATTACTGTAAATTATGGACGACAATGTTTTGTTGAAATGCTGGATGAGCTTAAGCATCTGATAACTTTCCATCGACTCATTTAATGATGGGAGTGTTCTTCAGATGAATGCAGAGCATTACTCATTATTTGGCTTGGAAAATGGCTATCTACAATAACTTATGGATTGGTTGGGGAAATCCTTGAAAAAAAAAATTCAATATAGAAATAATGTAGATAAAAAAAATGAAGGGTTAGACATTTGTCTGGATAAGAAAAAAAGTATATTGAAGTTTGATTGGGTTTTGCAATTATTTAAGAACATTTTTATTTATTTATAGATCTTTGTATTTTTTAAAAGAGATTTTTTAATTATTTTGTAATTTGATAAATAGAATAATAAATAATAATATATGGCTTCGTAATGGGCCTTTTTTACCAAGAAGTTTACATTATGTAAAAGATGGATAAAAGTGAACTTTGATACAGAAGTTTTTGTCACACAAAGGATGAATCAAAGTGAACTTTGATGGTGCATCTGAAAATGGATTTATAGTTAGTTAGCATCATTATGTTGGGTGCTCTTTTTTATATTACATGATTTCCTCCCAATTACAACCCTAGACAAAGCCTAGTCTATAGTAACAAGACATGATGATAATTACATCACAAATTGACCCAAAATATTTTAAAAAACATCAAAATTGAGAGACTGAGACCTATCTTCAGGGCCAAACTCCACTTTTTTTTCCCTTTTTCCTGACCTGACTTTCCTTCGATGGTCTCTAGTGCCTTTTTCTTTGTCGTCTGCTCCCTCACTAGCAATTGATATTTTGACAATTTCTAGCCCATGCCCACATCCTCCTGTCTCTCTGCCTTGTTGGAGGTTGCACTCCAAATCAGAAACGGGTGATGTTGCCCGTTAGTATCCGTCTTAAGCCAACTTCCTTCCTTGCCTTGAAATCTGCCCATGGTTCCGTCCAAGCAACAATTGGTATGAGGCCTGGTATGAGGCCTCCTGTATACACCCTTCTGGCTTGAGACAACCTTTTATCACCCAAACCGCCTCTCCTCTTTGGTACCAAGCTCTAATGCCCATGTTGGCAGGAGGGATGCAATATCAATATTTGCCCTATACCGATTTTCAACTTTCAAGAATTCGTCACAAGTAGTAAATCAAGAGTGGCAAAACTCAGGATCACCCAAGATGAAAAAGCTCTGCATTCCTTTCCAAGATACTTCCCTTATATAAAATAGACAATATCTAGCAGTTCAAAGGGTGAAATTTGCCTTTGTAATCTATACACAATAGATTTTCATAACAGATTTTTATGAAATTTTTAGCATTTGTTCTTCATGTTCTGCATAATTTATAGTAGAAAACCACAAAAAAAATTTGCAAAAAAAAACAAAAACAATATGTTTTCATGAATCTGAATTTGACTTTTTAATAGGGTTTTCTCTAAACCCCTATCACTCGTACCCAAAAAATACCACAACTTCCATGGTCGCCTTGTGAATCTCCACCACACAATGGATGCCACCTGCACTTATGACTTGATCATCTTTGGCATGGCATATCTAATGTATGGATGCCACCATAAATAACCACTTCCCTGTATTATGTTGACCCAAACAACTATTTGGTGACATTTTAAATTTTAAATTTGAAAATTGAAATTGAAATCTGAAATAGTAGGATGGTGGGATTTAGAATGCTAGAGAACTTGAGTCTTCAAATTATTTGAGTTTTTTTATTAGTGAAGAGGCAAAATAAAGTCATATCTTTTATATTAATATTGAAAAAGTTATAAAATTGGTATTTGCAATGGAGGGCCATATCTATTACAAAACAAAATTGGCATGAGGTTTATAATAATCTTATATTTCATTGTTCTAAATATCAACAAGAGTTGTGAAATTTCTTATAAATACTAGATACATATTCTCATTTCGTATCATGATAACAAATATGAACCATTCACTCCTTGACATTATCATTGAGTTATCCTTGATCACCATGCAATGAGGGTGAAGGACCAATCCACCTTGAGCCCATTTGGAACCTTTTAATGGCTTATGTGACACCTATCAATCACCTTTTCACTAACAACTCCAAAATTGAAGAAAATCCCATATGCTATTTATTCGAAGTGTTTGCCAATAACCATCTTAAAGTGTCCCACTGTCAGGGGAGAGAAACTACGAGCTTTTCAAAAGGAAACAACCAATTCATAAACTTGTGACATGCCATATCATAAATGCATGTCAATCACTACATTTGACTACCAAAAGGAATCTCTACATCTTTTTAACATCGTTTAAATATCACACATTGTCCTATGAATCATTTTAAGACCCATTTCGCTTCATTATTTGCTTTGTAGTAGAAATAGACTA
>MU227355.1:2335811-2355804 GCA_018584345.1 Thuja plicata
TTGTCCTATGAATCATTTTAAGACCCATTTCGCTTCATTATTTGCTTTGTAGTAGAAATAGACTATATTAAGTTCTTAAAAAAGTTTAAATAGCTTCTAGCAAGTTCTTCAAAAAATTTAAATAGCTCCTAGCACATACTAAACATACTATTTGATTGTCTTCCCTTGTGCTTGCCTATAGGAGCTAGGACTAACCCTCAAGACCCCATGAAAGAGAGAATTATTTATTAATTTTTATTTAAGATTTTTTAATTATTTTATTTTATTAATAATAATATTAGAAAAATATTTTTTAGATTTAGTTATTTGAGTTATTTTAATTTATTCCACAAGCGCATCGATTAAACATTAAAAAATCCCTAATTAGAGTAGAAAGAAGGAAGATAGCTCACATTAAATAACATATATAATGACTAGTGGAAAAACCCATCCTCCTCGAAATGGGTTGGGAACAACTTCAAATGGTACCATAAGGAACATAAAAGACATCACATTTCGGGTGATGGATCTCTCTCCTACGTAGTAGAAGGTAAAAGACAAAAAAATGTTTTGTAGTCAAATGATTCAAAACATTTTGGAAGGAACAATAAAAGGGGAAGACAAAAGCTTGGCGAACAAGGGACCATGAGTATTTGGATCCCAAACAATGTTGACATTGCTACTGGAGTGAATCATATCCCACTACAACAAAGAAAACTAGCAAGTTGCAAAGATCTTATACCGAATACAAATGAACTTTTGTTGTCTGTTACATGCCTTCAGGAACATACCTTTTTTATTAAGTGGGTTGAGAGTGGCCATCTATGACAAAACTAAAAAAAATGGCAAACTGACAATTAGGGAACATGTGTAAAGATCAAAGCTTTATTGAGGGATATTTTCTTAGTGGAATATTCTATGATAGAGAAGAACCCATAATAATGGAAGAATTTGGATTTTACATGATTGATTGGTTTTTGAATTTCAAAAACCAATCAAGTATGAAATTATGGCAAAACTTCGATGTGGGTGAGACTTTACAATCTCTCTATTGATGCAAAAGGGTAGATTACTCCTTTTCAAACTTGCACACTTGGAAGGAAGATGTCCCAATAAGCTCAAGTAGGATCTAAGTGTTGAATGGGATAATGATCATTTGCTAAAATGTATAAATTATGAAATGGAAAGAGGGAAATGAAAATGACAATGTAATGTAGAACGCTAAATAGGTAAATATAGACAAATTTGGAAATTACAAACTTATAACTAACTGCCAGAAACCAGAAATGACCCAAATTGAGGTCTAGACTGTTGTACTAACCCGTGCTTTCAATTTTGGTTGAAGTTGCAAGGTACAAAACGTTTCAAACATTTTATACCTCGGAACATAAAGTTTCAAACATTCCATTCTAGGTACTTTTGGCTGAAATTTGCAGGGTCTCTTCGACAGTTCTTGATCTTCTTGAAAAAGTTTTGACAACTTCATCATCTGTTCCTACACAAAAAAATGAGGAAAAGGTTAGGTAAAAGGGGTTTGCCCTGTTCAAACCCCTGTTTAAGAATCAACCTTGAAAATGAAAGTAAATTGCATAAAGAAATATATGTAAAAAGGCAAATGTTTGATTCACCTTGCATAAACCCTCATGAACATATGTAGAAATGGCTCATATTCATGAAGATATCTGAATGTTGCTTGAATTGAAGGTGTTGACCTTGGAATGTAGAAAGGAATCAAGGATGCCTTCACAAACGCATGGATCCATGAATGCCACTTCTAGATTCTCAATGTTGACATGTTTGTTAATCGCTTCCAATGTAGGAAGAAAGCTTGTGAATGGAAGGAAGGATCTTCTTGCTTGATTGTGAACTCTTCTACTTGGCCATCATGGAAGAGAAGCTAGCTACAATGGAAAATATTTCCTTTAAGTTGATTTGGACGCTTGAAGAGAGATTAGATCATGGATGCTTGCCTTCAAATCTTGAATCCAACTGCTTGAGTGCTTAATTGCTCTTGATCTCTTGATTGCTTTTGGTATGATATCATCTCATATTATTGGTTACCAAAATGAGGAGAGATAGAATGTTTATATACCTCATCCTACATTTTGGGATTCAAAAATAAGGTAGGCCGACCACGAGATCTAATTTCCCATCAAAACCCCAACACAGGGCTATGGGTTGAATTTGAGCCAAAAAAGGCGGGACCATAACATTTGAAACGTTATGTTCCTTGGTACATAATGTTTGAAATGTTATGTGCCTAGAAAAATGAGCTAAAATTTGGACTAGGTGTTGGGATGGTGAGCCAGATGTGAGAAAAGAAGAATCAGATTGCTACAATCAAGCATAACGGACATTGAATATCAAAATCACCAAAATGGGGTATAATAGAGCATCCAATTATGGGTGCTAACTTTTTAGGATGGTACATTCAACTCCCATTTTAGTGGGAGTATGAGACAAACTCATGCTCACAGTAAAGTAGACCAATGCATAAGAACAATCTTATCAAGGTCAAGGAGACAAAGAAACATCAAGCCCCCAAGTAGCTTAAGTCCTCATCAAATCTAAAACCAATATAAAAGAAGCATATAGAGAGAGAGAGAGAGAGAGAGAGAGAGAGAGAGGCATGACCACTAGCCTAGTAAGGTATTGTCTTACTATGGATCATGCAAAAATAAAGTGGTGCAAAATATGAAATTGATAGTCTAGCAAGTTGTATTATGCTAGTCAACCCATCAAAACAAAGTGGATCAATCCTTAAGAAAAGTATTGTCTCCAAAGGGATCTAGGAAAGGAGGACCAGAGGATCCACTAAATAATGCACAAAGGTATGATAATGAAAATATGAATGTAAGGAAAGCATTGTCTCCTTAGCCATGTACATAAGAGATTGCATTGAATTATTGTGTGTGTGTGTGTGTGTGCAAATGTGAAACGAGGAGCGGACTTTATGCTCCCACATTAAAGCGATTGCAAATGCCTTAACGAGAGAAATGAATTTAACAGAGCATACATGCACCCACAAGAGATGTTTCCACTATGAGATGCCCCAAATAAGGACAAAACAAGGGAAATGAAACACATAACAAAAGAGATCATGAAAGGGATCTACCAACTCAAGGTTTGGTATGATCACATGATAACCCATGTATATCAGAATTATATCAAAATGAACTATCATCATTCTCCAAAGGTAATAGAACTACAAGCACAATGGAAGAAGAGTATGTAATATACACAGAGAAGAGGCTTTTTGGGCTGACATCACAGAGAATAAAAGAATAGGTAGCTACCATTTTGTGCCATTTCCAATCAAACAACACAAAGGCACATTTACGAACAAGAACACATGCATGACATAACATCTAACAATATATAGAAGAAATGAGATACAAATAGATGAATGTAATGACAAGTTGATTCTTTTATCACCTTGTGCCAATAGAGAAACATGGTCATCTAAAGAAATATAAACAAAACATATAACAAGTAGCACATAACAAGGGAAGCACATTACAATAGGAAAACACAAAGAAATCCACCGCAAAAGAAGAGCTATTCAAGCATATCACCTGACCCCCATCTCAGTCTATATTGTTTAAGGAAGGTGGGCAGCATGCAAGAGGAGAAACATCAAGCATGAAAAATGGAGCAATAACTAGTTCCAAATAAGGACCATTCTATAAGGATGAGACACTTTGTTTGTCACTAGGATTAAGAGATCATTATTTTGCAAATCTAACTGTAACTAATGATTAACATCAATAAGATCATGCATATCATAAGAATCCCTAGCATGAACATCATCATTTGTATTAGAAACATTTAAATGATCATCATCAAGAGTATCTTCGTCATCCAATTAATTGTAATAGAATCTAAGATATGAATATAATTATCGTGTTTGTTCAATTCATCTTTTCCAAATTTACTTCCTCCCTTGGGATATGTATAGGTTGGTCAATGGGAATCAAGGCATCAATAGGTGTCTTAGGGGAGGAAAGGATTTGAGAAGCACGTTCACAGACTCTAGCATGATGCTTATGAAGGCGGTCACGAGAACAATGGTTATATTTGGTTTTACTTGAAATTTGACTTGGTTTAGGATCAATCAACATTGGGTCCTTTTCTTCTTTAGGGGGAAGAACAGAAGGAACCACACTATGTTGAGAGATATCATCTAGAGAACATTTATAGTATATAGTAGGTGGAATAGAAGCATAAATAGGAGGTGTAAGAAGAAGTCCAGGTCCAGAGAAAGGAGATGGAACAATCCTAAGGTTGCTAAGCTCACAAATCTTGTGGATTTTGAATTTTTGATAGGATAGAAAAATATTATCTTTGCGAGGTTGGATTGGTTGAGCCATGGAAGGACAAAATAATTCAAAGTCAAAGTTCCCATGATATGTTGAAGACTGATAGAGACTATGATCAACCATTATGATTTCTTCATTATGGGAAAATTTCAAACACTTATGGATAAGAGATACTACAACTTTCATGGAGGTGAGCCAAAGAAGATCAAGTCTAACTTGAAACTAATAAGAAGTTGGGATGACAACAAATGTGACATCTAAGATTTTACCACCAAATTCTATAGGAAAAGTAATGGAACCATGGGTAGGATAAGTCAAACCATTAAATTTTTTAATCATCACATAAGATTTGTCATAGAAATCTCGATGGAATTAGCTAGTGTAAAGATGTTATTTAGTTATAACATTCACCATGTAAGTAGGATCTATAAGGACACCATAAGAAAGAGGACCATTAACCTTTGCTACAATGTAAAGATGACAATCATGTGAGTTAATAATCTATGTAGGATAAAATATAATGCTAAGCACATGTTTAGGTTTGGGTTCAGATTGATCAATAAGGTTGACGACATTTTTGGCTCCAGTACACTCAATGTCACAGTCAACAACATGGGTGAAGGAAGAAGGTAAAGATTGAGTAGACTCAACGATACTGGTTGAATGAGAAGGTAAAATATTGGTATAGATTTGAAAGTTTTGGTTGGGAGGTGCAAAAAAGTTGTTTTCTTGATCATTAACACTCTCAACCTATATAACATTAGAATCAATGAGGTCTAGAATAAAAAATTTCAAATAGAAACACTTCTCAGTATCATTGCCAGGTTGACGATGGTATTGACACAAAGCTTTGTGATCAAAGGATTTAGGCAAAGGTTTGGACATGTCAATTGGTTTAATGGGAGGAAGTGTTAAAATATTATCATTAATCAACTTCAACATCACATGATTCAAAGATTCATAAAGAGGTGTAAAATTATGAGAATTTCCAAAAACATATGACAAAGGAGCCACACCATTGGATGCTGCTACCACTTGCTCATCAATGTTGTTTGATGAATTATTGATCTTGATGAAGCCCTTAGGTTTTTGAAACCTTTAAAAATATTGGGGTGCTGCATCACTCTTATCAACCAGAGGAGAGGGGTGCTCTCAAATTGACTGATTTGAAGATGATAATTATGAAGCACTGCACACAATTGAGTAAAGGAAGAGAATTCAAAAATCAATATCTTTTCTCTAATTTATTTTTGTTAATTATCAATAAAAGTACATTGAACATCAATATCAGGCACATGATAAGAAATCTGAGCATGCAAATGCTTAACTCTACTAATGAAATCAGTCACTTTTTCTTTAACACCTTGTTTACAATGCATCAAATCAGTTAAAGAAATCTTGGGGCCAATATTGTTTTGAAACTATTGGGTAATATCATTAGGAATTTTTTGAATTGAGTAAATGGAATATGAAGACAAAGAACAATACCATTGCAAGAATTCATCTCTAAAGGTTCTAGTAAACAATTTAGCCTATGATCATGAGAAAAATTACTACACAATATTTGAAAATTTTTAACAAGAGTCAAGGGATCAGCTTTACCATTGTAAGTCTCTAAATGAGGTATTTCCATGTATCGAGGGATAACAACATGAATGATGTCTAAGGAGAAAGGACTAGCAATGTCACAAGTAGGAATGTTAACTTGGATGGATTCATGGAGACAATTTTTTGTTGTAAGGATGAAACTGTTTGAGCCAAACTATTGATAATGGATTTGGTAGAAAAGGTGGTAGGAGATATGTGTGAAAGGTTTGGACCATTACGGGAAATGGAAGGAACGATGGAATAGTAAAATGGAACATTATTGTAGGTAGGCATAGATGAAGGTTGTGAAACAAATAGAACAATTGTAGGAGGAAGAATAATAGGATTAGGAATGATAACATTTATAATATTGGTGTGTTGAATGGAAGTGGTTATAAGAGGTGGAGAATAAGTGGACACACTAGGCATTGAAGTAGGGATAGGAATGGAAGTCTCAACACTAGTGGTAGGTAGAGTGAAATCTAAATCATTGGCACAATGTCTAATAGGCTTGACATTTCTATCAGTAAGATGAGAGATAGTATGCAGGACATTAACACCATGCTCATCATTGTGAGTTATCTTCTTCAAACCCTCTACTACGGAGATGACCTCAGGATTGCATTTTTCTTGTCCTAACCATTGCTCAAAATTTTCAAAGTCATGGGAAATATTTTGCACTTGCATAGGAGAAACCCTTAAGGTCTCATATTCATCATGAGAAGAGTAGGAAGATTTGTTCTCAACAATAGAATGAATATCATCAGTAGGTATGTTTGTGTCATCAAGATTCCTAGGAAACAAAGAGGACTCATGATCAAAGGAACCCATAAGTCTATGACTTCTCCTAACCATAACGCTATAGGTAGGAATCAATGTGCTAACACTCATGCACAAGAAAAGGAAATGTAAATAGATCCAATGTAAATATGAACTTTGAAAGAGATGAAAACACTCATAAACTAAGCACAGTTATTCATTTAATGAAAAGCTTATCTAAATATCAATTTAAACATGAGGATATAATGCTAAATGGGATCTAACACCAAAATCAAAATGGAAATGTCATACGTTGTGTTCACCAAAAACATACATGGGGCAAACTAGAAGCACAACATACATACAAAAGATATCTATCCACAAAAATTAGAAGATGTAATGTCATACGTTGGGTTCACCAAAAATGTACATGGGGTGAACCGAGAAGCACAAAATGCATACAAAGGATATCTAACCATCAAAATCAGAAGAGGAAATGTCATATGTTAGGTTCACCAAAAATTTACATTTTGAAAAGGAAAGAAAAGCAAAGGGGTAGATTAGAGTTCCTCATTTTCAAACTTGCACACTTGAAAATAAGATGTCCCAATAGGCTCAATTAGGACCTAAGCGCTGAATGAGACAATGATCCTTTTCTAAAATGTGTAAATTGTGAAATGGAAGAAAGGAAAATGAAAATGACAATGTAATATATAAAGATAAATAGTTAAATATAGACAGATATAGAAATTATAGACTAATAACCATTGGCGTAATTAATTATAAATTATAATTACACTTTACTTAAGATTACATATGATAATGCATCACTTAGTAGTATGCGGTTGAGACACCTAGGAGTTTGCACCTATGTTTACACATGATGTAGGATAAATTCCACTTTAGGTGGTGATAGTAGTTATCACATTCCACTTTATGTGTTGACTCCACCTTTAGTGCTCTTATCAAATTATCATCCTCCACATATTGCACATACTTCATTGCATAATATAGGATGATCCACCTTTCATAGACATGTGATTCCACCTTGTATGGGTGATAAATTATCTTATCCTTATCATAGTCTCTTATTTCCTTGCCTATATAGACATACTCATTATGTACATTTTAATCATGTTCATTAGAAATAATATCATTCTTGCATCTTGTTGAAATTGTCTTGCCATTCTCTTATGGAAGTTATCTTGGTCTTTCATTTGATCATAGGTGTGTTGTAGAGTTACCTAAAACTATAACATGGTATCAAATCTCTTTAGGTGTGAAGAATCCTTCTCAAGAGTAGAAAATTTGGCTTGATTCAATTGTGGGTGTAGAATAAAGCTATTTGGACATCACCATTACATAGCCTATTTGGAGAAAAATTTGGTGCAATGTGGGATTTTGCATTTTGTGGCTTTCTATTGTGGGTCAAAATTGGAGCTTGTTGGTGAAAATCAGAGGTTAACATCACATTAAGGATGTCTAAAAACCCCAAGATCAATTTTTGTGTCATCCAAATTAGATACTAGAGGCCAAATCTATAGCCATTTGAAGTTTGAAGGTTTGACGCTAAGGAATTAGGAAAAATAATTACGGAGGCAATTTTCAAACAATAATATCTCAGTCATCTAGAATTCTTTTTTCAAGAAATATTTTTTTGTTTTGGGGTAGAATTTAATTCTATACACATTGGTGTAGATGGTTTCTGATCTCTGTTCTTGAATTTTTTGAAAATTTGCTAATTCCATTTTTTGCAACTTCCAAGGCCTCGTTCAGGCTCATACAAACTTTTTTTTAGGTGTAATTTTTTTTGAAAGTGCATAATTTATTTATTTATTTTATAATGGTGATATCAAATTATAGTGACTGTGATAAGAAATTTTACTTTCAGAATTTGAATTAATTTTGCAATTGTAATGCATAGACCTTAGTTTGGTCTTTTGTATAGTGATCTAAGTCTATTATAGCCTGATTGTGGGGTGTAATCATTTGTTGATATCAATTTGTAATATTAGAAGTATATCATTGATGCAATCATGGGATTTTTAATCACATTGGAGAAAGGGAGCTATAAGAAATATAGTGATCTCATTCTTTCTCATCTTAGTTAGTACAATCTATTGCCCTATTTGTATAATGAAGTTCCTTGTCCCGATAATGGTATTTGGAGAGGGTTTCAAGAAACTATTTTTGATGTCATTTTTAGCATGTTAATGATGACTTTATTGGAGTCACTTGTTGACTTTTGGGATCCTCATGCTTGCTCAAATTACATTCAGGAGGTATATGAAGACGATGTTTTTTCACTATCTCTCAATCCTCCTCTTTCCAACTCCAATGTACCTCTTCATTCTTCAGAGAAGATAACCCATCATTGTAATCCTTTGGAGGATATTGTAGATGCTTCAAAGGTTACTGATTCTTTAGTTTAGAACACACATTCATCTTTTTTTGATGATTCTAGTGAGTCATTGCAAGAGACATCTATTTGTTTTCTTGATTGGGATTCCTACTTGCCAGATATTGGTTCATTTTATTTATAGTCCTACATTGTAGATTTGGGAGACACATTTTAGGGGATTTATCTTCTTTTTATTGAGAGCTTCATCACAGTTAGAGAATCTTCTTCACCTTCTTTGGAGATTTACATTTATGAGTTTTTTCCTACACTTGATTTATCACATTTCATGGTTCATCTTGATCATGTTTATGTGATAGATTCTATGAGATTGGAGATACTTATTCAGTCTGTAGAGATGCATATTTGGAGACTTCCTTCCTCCTTTCTTTTGGATATGGATTGGTTCATGAAATATTCATCATCCTATATTTGGATTCCACTCCCTAGTTCCTATCCATAATAGGAAGCGTTCCTGCACTTGTACTTGGTCTATCTTCTTCCCAAGTGGAGAAATGTTGTTTATAGGCATTGGACTATTTTTATCCTTCAAGAACTCACCATTTTTGTTTGATAATTTCATTATTGGGGGGGGGGGGGTCCNTTTTGGGGGGGGGGGGGTCCTATTTTGTCTCCTTTTTTCCTTCCTATGGATGGATAATTGATTCTATATACATGAGGTATGCAGTCCTTGGGGTGTCTTGATTCCTTCATCCATCCATGCATCTTTTGTATTTTCATCTCTCTTTTGGAGGGGAGTTTTATCTCATGAGGTTTTCTCCCTTTCTCCTCTTTATGTGAGATTTCTTTCATTTCATTTGTATATTGTACATGGGTACATAACATGGCCTAGTATCTGAGACCCATCTTGCATTGTGCGTTTAAGTGCATTCCAATAAGTTGCACTTAAGGGGGGATGTTGGTTTAATTCGTTAATTCTAATTAAACTTTACTTAAGATTACTTAGGATAATGCATCACCTAGTAGTATGTGATTGAGACACCTAGGAATTTTCACCTATATTTGCACATGGTGTAGATGAAATACAACTTTAGGTGGTGATACTTAATTATCATATTCCACTTTATGTGTTGAATCCACCTTTAGTGCTCTTATCACATTATCATCCTCCACATGTTTCCCATACTTCATTTCATAATGGAGGATAATCTACCTTTGATAGACATGTGATTCCACTTTGTACGGGTGATAACTTATCTTCTCTTTATCATAGTCTCTTATTGCCTTGACTATATAAGAAGGCTCATTATGAATATTTTAATGATGTTCATTAACAATAATATCATTCTAGCATCTTGTTGCAATTGTCTTTCCATTCTCTTTTGGAAGTTATCTTGGTCTTTCATTTAGGCTTGGGAGTGTTGTAGAGTCACCCAAAACTCTAACAATAACTAATTGTCAGAAATCAGAAATGACTTGAATCAGGGTCGAGACTATTGTACTGACTCGTGATTTCAATTTGGGCTTAAGCTGCAGGGTGCACAATCTTTCAAACATTCTATTCCTAGGGACATAACATTACAAATTGTTTGTATCTAGGAAGATAATTTTTGAAATGTTATGTGCCTAGGAACAAAACATTTCAAACGTTCTATTCCAAGTACTTTTGGTTGAAATTTGGAGGGTCTCTCTGACAATTCCCTATCTTCCTAGAAAAGTTCTGGTAGCTTCATCACCTATTCCTGCACACAAAAAATGGGAAAAAGGTTGGGTAAAAGGGGTTTTCCTTGGTCAAACCCCTTTTTAGGAATCAACCTTGAGAACGAAAGGAAATTGCATAAAGAAATCTATGTAAAAAGGTAAATGTTTGATTCCCCTTGTATAAAATCCTCGTGAAAAGATGTAAAAATCTATCATATTCATGAAGATGCTTGAATGTTTCTTTAATTGAAGGTGTTGACCTTTGAATGTAGAAAGGAATCAAGGATGCCTTCACAAATGCATGGATCTATGAATGCCACTCCTAGATCTTCAATGCATACATGCTTGATAATCACTTGCAATGAAGAAATAAAACTTGTGGATGGAAGGAAGGATCTGATTGCTTGATTGTGAACTCTTCTACTTTTCCATCATGGGAGAGAATCTTTCTACAATGGAAAATATTTTATTCAAATTAATTTTTATGCTTGAAGAGAGATTAGATCTTTGATGCTTGCCTCCAAATCTTGAATCCAATTGCTTGGATGCTTAATTGCTCTTGATTTCTTTATTTCTTTTGGTATGATATCATATCATATTATTGGTTACCAAAATGAGGTGAGATAGGGTATTCATATACCTCATCCTACATTTTGTGATTAAAAAATAAGCCAGGATGACCACGGGATCTAATTTCTCACTAAAATCTCGACATAGGGCTCCATGCCAAATTTGAGCCAAAAAAGAGGGAACATAACATTTAAAATATTATGTACCTAGGAAAGTGAGCTTAAATTTGGAATAGGTGTTGGGATGGTGAGCTAGATGGAGGAAAAGATGAATAAGGTTGTTAGGATCAAGCATAACAAACATTGAATCTCGAAATCATCAAATTGGGGCCTAAAAGAGCATCCAATTATGACTCCTAACATTTTAGGAGGGTACAAACACAAATAAATTTTACAACATAACCTGATCTCTCTTGGAAGAATTTAAATCTAAGGAATTAAAGATCCCAAATCTTCAATCATTATATTTGGTATACAAGGTTAACTTAATGTTTGTATGTGTAAATAATAGATGTGTCACATGTCTTCAAATCTTTATAACTATAGAAGGTGCCATGATGATAATATTTTAAGTGCTCTGATAAAATATGACCTAGGTCCAGGATATACACTTTACTAATTAAAACCTTTTTCTATTCACCTTTAGTAGAAAGATTGTGGGCATTACATATCCCTCCATCAAATTTTGCTATGTCCTTTTTTCTTTCGTATTTGGTCTATGTTGAATAACCTTTCTAGTTCAACCATCCATTTGGACAATGTTTCTTTTCATATTAACAACACCATCATACTCAATTTATAACTCTTCACTATCAACTTCATTAATTGACACATAAAAAACTCTGTTGGCTCACCAAACACAACACAAATCACACAAGTAGATACCTTTTTCTCTAAAATTGAATTAAGACTACAAACAGACAAAGTTATGTTCATATCTAATCTATAAACAACATATTTACATTTATGGCATTCTAATTTCCTTTCACTCTATTCTCCTTTTGCAACCCATTATGCCCCTTAGGATTGCTTCAACCCCATTGTTCTCTTCATAGCCACACTCTCCTCCTATAGGCTTCCACCCAAACTATGCAACCCCTTATTCCCTTCTTCACTCAATGCATGTACTGCCTCTTGTGGGTTCATTATGTATTGTTTATTTTGATATGAGCGAGACTTTGCTTCCTGATTCTGATAGTTCGTATATTATTCTTTTGGGCATTCTTGTGATGCACCTAGTTAGAATTTTACTCTTTTGATCATGTGATATCGTTGTTGATGAGGATAATAGTTTATATTTTTGATTTCAGTGGTGATCTTATGCATATTGACCCTTTTCTATTGTGGTATGGTGTTTAGATTTTACATGATATATGAGGATATTTGGTTATTATGATCTTGGTATTATTTCATATGATTCATTGATGTTTGTGCTAGCGGTTATTGAAACGTTATGGTTGATTAATTGATGTATGTTCCAGTGGTTATTAAGATGTTATGGTTGATTCATTGATGTATGTGCCAATGACGATTGATATTGCAGATTACCATGCTTGGTTATTATCTAGTTCGGGGATTTATCGATACATTCTCATTATTGTCATAATACTTTTTTAAATATTTAGATTAAATGAAATTTTTATTATTATGTTTAATGAGGATTAAATATGAAACAAATGACTTTGTTTCCTAAGTTTGTTTTTGGCTGTTGCTGTGTTGGAAGTGGCTTTCACTTTTAGTTTTATTTTTTCTTAGTTGGAGTGTCCCTTTTGTTGGATTTGGACAGTGGTCTTTTTTTTTTCTCATGTGGCTAGTCAATTGTTGATAGTTTTCAAGGGCTTGCTCTAGTTTTTTTGTTTTTGGTTAAAGTTTACAACAAGTTTGGAGGTTGTTCCCGACCTTGAGGATGAGGGAAGTGTTCTGTTTGCTAGGAGGTGAGTTTGGTATATGTGGTTGGATTCTTCTTTCATGGTTCCTATGGAGGTGGAAGTGTCTTCTATGGAGGTGGAGAATTTCTCCGTGAAAAAGAAGGTTTGTAACTGTATGTGGGCTCCCTTCTGCGAATGTTTGGATGAAAGTTGGTTTAATGGTATGCTCCTTGTTTTGTTTTTGTGTCTCTTCGCTGCTCCTATAGAGATGGGCTCCTTTGCTATCAAGGTGGAAAGGGGTTTTTGTAGCTGGGGGTGGATTTACAATCTTTGTGATGTTGTTTGTCATAGGATGGTCTTGGATAACTCTGCGTTTCCCAAGGGGAAGGTTTGGGGATCCTTTCAAAATCCCTTTATTGGATCACCACAAGAGGTGGGTTGTTGGATAAGTGTTTTTGTGGGCCTATATTGGCCTATATGTTGTATGTGGTCTGTTGTTGCCCCTTGTTCTCCAATCAGAATTTCTAAAGAGCTACTATGTTGATTGT
This sequence comes from Thuja plicata, assembly GCA_018584345.1. Taxonomy (NCBI): domain Eukaryota; kingdom Viridiplantae; phylum Streptophyta; class Pinopsida; order Cupressales; family Cupressaceae; genus Thuja; species Thuja plicata. The sequence goes on from MU227355.1 coordinate 2,349,501, forward strand.
GTGTCGTTTGTGGATTTATGTTGTAACAACCTACACATTAGTTTTGTGTTGTTGTTCTCTTGACAACCTTTTGGCTATGGTGTTGTAAGGGTCACCCCCCTTGTTTGGCTTCTTATTTAATAGAAAAACAATCACATACATAAGAATGATTACACCATTAAACATCCTTTCATTAGTTTATGTTCCTAGATTATTTTACATGTGTTTTAGCTATTTTATACATGAGTAGCTACACCTGATGTGTGTATCTTGTAGTGATGATAAGTACCAAACATTGAATCTACCTGGCTTCATAGGTCTAAATATGTCTTTATCACCGTCAGTGGCACATGAGATAGTCACATTGGTTGCCAATATCATCCTTGTTAATTGGACGAATATGTATCTTTTTTGCAAAACTATACCTCTAGTTACTGTGTAGTTAAAGTACAAATTACCCTTGCATAAATTGAGATGGACTAATATATGTTTGTGAATTGTTGAGTATCCGCAGTTGGTCACAGTTGTGGTAATTTAATTAAATACTAGTTTAAATAATTATATGTTGATTTTATATAGTTGCTTGCATAAGTGAATATATTCTATTTAATTAGAATTAAATAAATATTTATTAGGAGCTTTGCAGGGGTTTTAATTTGGATCTAAGTCATTTTAATTTAATTGATTTTTATTTATTGAGAAAAATGCCTTTTTGAAAAGTGCTTTTTATGTTTGAATGTGAGTTTATTTTCTCACTTTTAACTTGTGAATTTGAAAATTACTTAGTACCTATTGTTCAGAAATTTGAATTTTGTTTGTTGGGAATGATTGGATTTTCAAAATTTTTTGGGTAGTCGTTCATTGGAATTGGATCAAGATTTCTACAATTTGCCAAGATTTTCACCCACTTCTGTGGTGTTTCTAAGTTTTTACTCATATTTTGGGTTTCCCTCCATTTTGAGGTAGGGCTCTTTCGTAACTCCCTTGATTCTTCATATATTTTATTAATACTTGTTGTAAATTGTAAGTGAGATGTTCTTATACTTATTCCCCACTCATTTGAGTTAATTTAATGCTCGTTTAGGCTTGTATGTATTGGTAATTTTGTAGTTGAAGTTTTTATACCGTTAGGCTATCCATTTCATCTCGTGATGTCAGATTATGTTTTTGATTATGGTATTATGGGATGTTTTTGATTATGGTATTATGAGATGTTGTTAATGTGGGAACCAATGGGTTTTCCTAGAACAACGAGATTCTAAATTTAAATTTTAAGCATTTTTGGGAGGTCCTCAATTTGTGTGGCCACCAAAATTAAATTTTAGCCATGTTTGGCATTTTGTGAAATTTGTACCTTGTTATTTTCTATGTTTTTAGTTGATGCATAATGTTGGTTTTGATTGAGGAACTTTTGGTTGCAAATTATTGCTATCTAGACTCTCAATTTTATGCTCGGTTGAGTGTACTTGTGCATGTTTTCCTTTGATTTGTGAAAAATAACTTTTGTGATAATGAGATGTGGTGAATAGAAAGGTTGAGCAATTGTGTTTGAAATTGCATTATTGGATTCTTGGAATCCATTCTCTTGACTTGTGTCCAATTGTAATTCTAGAAGTTAGTGAGGTCTTGTAAGTCTTCCGTGGAGCGATAAGATCTTGTATTGAGACATGTCTTCCCATGTAGCAATTGTAACTTACTGACTTATAGTCAGTCTTGTAAGCCTTCCATGGAGCGATATGATCTTGTATTGAGACATGCATTCCCATATAGTAATTGAATTATAGAGTTGTAGTTGGTCTTGTAAGCCTACCATGGAGCGATGGGATCTTATATTAAGACACGTCTGTCCATGTAGCAATTGGACTTATAGAGTTGGAGTTAGTCTTGTAAGCCCGCCATGGAGTGATAAGAACTTGTATTGAGACATGCCTTCCCATGTATAAATTGGATTTATAGTGTTGTAGTAGGTTAAGTGAAATCTCCATGGAAGTGATAGGAAGTTGTCTCTAGGACAAGCGATACATGTAGCGATTGTACTTGCAAGATTATAAGTTTTGTAGTGCATTCTTGAGTATAGACCTGAATATGGTTTGCGTATTGCATGATCACACGTGTAGGAAATGGTTCTTACCTAGATTGGTTTCCTGTGCATGTGGCATTGGTCCTTGCATGAGTTTTGTTATGGTCTGTATGAGAGTTGAGGTGTGTTCCACGAGTAGTTACTTTTATGGCCTCTTGATTTGGTCTCCTTCCTTTGCATGACTATTGCATAGTGATTGCTTTGAATTGTGGTACTACTTGTTTAGTTGAGGATGTATTGGTATAGCATGTGTGTAAGCCTACTTCCATCCTTGTTGTGCATTACACTATTGCTTGGGTCGTGTGGATATCTCCATGAGTGCAATGGGGTGGGCCTAAGGGTACCACATAGTCGGGTGACATGACACATCATTGTTTGGGTTCAATGTATAGGTGGCAGAAAAAATCCATTAGCTTTAGTATCAAGCATGTTGTGCTCTTCTCTACCCTTTCTCTCTCATTTTCATGTATTTGTAATTATCCATGTAATGTAATTTAAAGGATAATATAATAGACCTTGATCTTGTTTATTCAGTACTTCTCGTGACGGAGCTAGTTGTATTTTAGTCGTACATTAGAGTCAACATAGGAGTTATCTTTCTTTTCTTAGGCCCCGTTTGGTGCATGACATTAACTTATCCAGAATAGGCCATTCTAGAATAAGGACCTATTCTCAGATTAACTAATCCTGAAAACGAAAACTGGAATAAGCTATTCTGCGTTTGAATCCCATATTGTTGAATTGGAATAAGGATTATTTTTCATTTTTTAAATTGATTTGAACAATATGTATTTTTAACTTGTGTACACACATACACATACACATATACATACATACACACACACACACACACGTGTGTATATATACACATATATACACACATATATACAAACATGTGTATCTATACACACACGTGTGTATATATACACACATGTATGTATACATACATGCGTGTGTATACACACGTGTATATATACATGTGTGTGTATATACACACATGTGTGTGTATACACACACTTGTGTATATATATACATACCCACATTTAAAAAAAAGATTTAAAAAAATAATTAAAAAAAAAATTTAAATTTAAATTTAAAAAAAATTAATAAAATAAAATAAATTTGAATCCGTAAATAGCTTATTCTCGAGTAAGAAATGAATTTCAGCTTTTTTTAGAATTAACTAATGCAACCATTGGCCTGAAAATGGGGATTAATTTCTAATTCGGGAATTCAAAAAATGCCCACAAACAGAGAATTAAATTATTCTAGCATTAACTAATACTTATTCCAGGTTAATTCCTGACACCAAACAGACTCTAAGTGTTTGATCAAAGCTCGTAGATCAACGTTTATAACTGCATTTTGGTATCTACACTAATCAGTGTCTCTTCCTGTAGAGTGGTGCCTCTGCATCACTAGTATGAGACTATTTGGTCTCAGACAAGAATCTACATGTCGACCAATGCTTGCATTAAGTGAATCAACCCCTGTGAATTTTGGCGTATCTGATTGTAGTTCAATGCCTTTACGCCCACTAGATTGAGACAGTCCGTAGTGATTAGACTAATTTTGTGGATCACAGATTGCCACCTACGTAGTTTGGCGCCTCTACCTGCTTCAAGGCCTCTTCCCTATTTAGTTGTGAGCTTGAATTTGAGTTTTCGATTGGTTTGGGATTGCCCTCTAGATGATTTCCTTGTGCTTCTTGTGCCTTTTTAGTGGATCAATGAACCTGTATGCATAATCCTCATAGGAACATATTTTTGTTTGGTGTTTAAAATGAATCTCTGTTTAGATGGATTTTGAGGATTGACCTAGTCTCCTTTATTGGTAGCTGCGATTCATTGAATGACTTGGTTTCCTTGTAGGTTGTTAGGCATTATCTAGCTCTTATGAGGAAAATCAAGGAACATGTGTATTCCATTCTGGTTGTGTGTTTGGGATGTCTTGGAACCCTTGGGGAGTGCTCAAAGACTTCTGCTTGTGCATGATTGTGAAATGATTGTTGTTCTTTTTTTTCTTGCTTTGTACATTTGTTTCTTATGATATGCACTTGTTAATGTAATTATTAAAAAAAAATATAATTACATATTTTACCTTATGTTCTGATGGTTTCTTGGCGGGGCATTCCATTAGGCAACCCCCTGCACTTTGTTATTGCCTACAATTTAATTTTTTCTGGTAAGAGGACTCATCAATTTCTCATTTGATGTCTCTTTGTATTCCTAGGAATATTTGGCTTCTTTGTATTCAATATATGCTTTCTTTTCCTTCATTGCATGTAAGAATAAAGTTGATCAGATTTCTTACACGTGGCAATTGCATTTACTTTGTAGTTTCTAAAACCTTTTCATTGGATACAATTACATAGATATGCAAGTATAAGTCGTGCCATGAGACTACATTTTTTTGATGTGTTCCATCCAACAATTTATGTGCTTTGTCAATACTTTAATATTTTGCATGTATTTTTTTCTAGTGTGCTCACAGAGAGAATCTACATATGTTTATATTTCAAGATGAATATTCATAACCCATCCCAAAGAACTCATTCTAACACATACAACAAGGAAGCTATCAAATATTAGGGAATTCATGTTTACACCTTCCACTTACATTTTCTCGAAAGCTTATAAAGCTTTTCCAACAAAACAACTTTGTACATATTCGATAATCACTTCATTTTAACGATGACATCTCTGTGAAGTATTTAGTCAAAAAAATTACAGTGTGTGGTCTATGATTCCACATTTGTGTGTTTTCCTACCATGCATTTGTAAATTTAATTCATGATAAAAATCTCCCTAAATATTTATGCTTGATGCATGTCCTTAACCTGTTTCAAAGCTTTCATTTGGTGTGAACAGGGAAGGCGTTGAGTAGGGTTGTAGAATTTAGCAATACGTTTACTAATTGCACTAGCTTGGAAGTTTCTGAAAGCCCTTCCATAGATGAAAGTGCAATGCATTTTGGTTATAGCTTGCAATCATGGATTTTTATGTGTCCTCATTTCCTTGAGGCATTCCATCAAATAGTTCGCCAGCCTTGACTATGCTTCCACATAAATGGTATACATGTCTATAGTTGTAATATTTTCTTAGCACAGTCAATAGAACCGAGGGACGTCAAACCAAAATTAAAATAAACAAAATCAAAAAATATTTTTGGTTGATGTTGATTGTTGATTCACTCGGGATGCTCCTACATCAGACACACTAGGAAGGAAATTTGTAAGTGTAACATATAAAATAGAGGTCGGGTTCACCAAAATGTAACATATAAAATAGAGGTCGGGTTCACCAAAATGTAACATATAAAATAGAGGTCACCAAAATGTAACATAAGAAAATATGTCACATTTGAAAATGTAGATGTTTGTGAGATGTGTGGGGAAGATAAGATGTTTCTTTTAACCTCAAATGCACAAATGAAAGATCCAAATTGATTAACCCAAAAGAAGGATCAATGCACAAATGAATCAACCATTCAGAAATGAGAGCAAAGAGGAAAGATCTTAAATTCCCGTTTTAGAAAGAAATGTATATGATAGTTCTAGGAATTGAAATGGATGAGATGAAGTACCAACCTTAAAATAGTGCAGATCAAAGAACGTTGTTTTCTGAGGTTTGTAGGCTGTTTCTGGAAAAATTGAAGTATGATCCGGAACCGAAACGCAGATACGAACAAAATCCAGAAATTGTTTACCATTCCGATGTCATCTTATGAAAAAGGTAGACCTTGACCCACATATGTCAACCCTGACCCAATAATGTCGACCCTGACCTGCACAGATCCAAAAGTGACTCTGTTTACGTCGTCCGAAAGAAAGCCGAAAAGGGTATCCAGATCTGGGTTCAAATCCGCAGTCCTGAACCTGTACCTGCAAGAAAAAGAGGTTTGTTTGTTGGGGGGAAGGGGTTTGCCTTGGTCAAACCCTGGTTTTGGAATTAACTTTATAATCAAATTGAAATTGCATAAATAAAGTAAATAAACAAATTAACCTTGCTTGTATGGAGACCCTTGTGGTGGATTCAAATCCTTAGATCCACAAGGATGAATGCTTGAAGTTGTTTGAACTTTGTAGAAGAGTATGACGTTGATCTACCATGCCAATCCATGGCTCCATGGAAGTAAATGTGCTCAAGTACTTGAATTGAGAATGTAGATGTCTTGAATGCTTGAGAGATCTTGGTAGTGCTTCTTGATTCGCTTTGATTCGCTTGATGATCGTTAGGAGACTTA
>MU227355.1:2355962-2372949 GCA_018584345.1 Thuja plicata
AAATAATTATTTAAGAGCCTTGTCACAAAATTCGAGGTAAGGCCAACCCCAAAGTTAATTTGAGCATTAGGCACAAAACTCGAGAAAGGCTTATCTCAAATAATAAATTAGGAATCCTACACAAAGCACGAGAAAGGTCCACCTCAAATATTAATCTAAGAGTTCGACACTTAACTCAAGGAATAATGGCCCCGAAGAGGGAAAATATAAAATTTTGATGAAACCCTGAAACTGGGACTCAACCCCAAGGACCCTGGACCCTGGGGTCAGAACCTCGGGAAATGTGCTAGAGTCTCAGAAACATAGAGAAAAGACAGAAAAGAGGGGTAGAACAGGCACATAAGCACATGAAACTCCACGGAAGCATGAAGGTGTCTGAATTAGGACCATAACAACTTACTAGGGAAGGCTAAAAGGTCTCAACATGGAGTGCTTCCATTTTAAGACGATACAGTAAGCATAGACTCATAAAATGGAGTTAACTAGTCTCATTAATTTTCTAGGTTGTAAACAACCTGCAAAAACACCCATTAGTAATTCAGGTACATCATAAGTCTTCTTCCTTTGCCTCTTCTAGCACTTAGATGAGACTCTTGCTGCCCTCCACCAAGTGTGCCCTCTTTTCCTCTTCCCTCTCATGGACTCCTATCCACCAAAGACCGTCCTCCTCCAGAAAAGGTTCTCCCTTCTTCTCCTCAAAATAATTTTTACCCTCCTCTCCTTCGTGGAATTTTGTCCACCACAAACCGACCATTTCCACCAATATCCTATAGCATCCTCAACATGCTATACATGCAAACAATCAACTCCCATATGTAAAATCTACAATCATACTCTCTCCTATTTTCAACCTTGTGAATGAAGGCAAAGTAAGCTCAACATTTTCAGACTTTACCTTATTCTCTTTTGTTGCCCCAAAATTCTCATCATTCTCATCTTTTCCATTTGCAACCTTTTCACATTCCATAACTACAGTCACATCTTCGTCCTCTTCAATCACCACAACCACAACTTTCTCCATTGTTGTATTGAACAAGTGTTCAATCCTCTCGATCTATTCCTCAAGCGAATCTCGCTCGTCATTAGGTTCCTCATCAAGCAATGGACCTTTATCTAAACACTCTATCTCAATCTTATGGTCATCTACTGCATCCATGTCCTCCAAAGGATATTTTTCCACTGCTGCAAATTTGACCATTCTCATTTCCTATTTTTATCTCCTCTAATGCATCTCATGCATCTTGCCTCAATTTCTATTCTTCCCTCTCAAATATAGCCATCCATCTCTTCTTTCTTCCCTTCTCCAACACAGGGATCATAAAAACCCAACCAATCACAAACCCACACTTCTTTCTTTTCTCCAGCAATGACTTCAAGTCTCTCCAACTCTCACCACTCTTCCACACCTGCGCCAGCCTCTCAAGCTCCTCTTAGAGTCTCACCAATTCCCTCTCTTCGTGACTTCAAGCTCTTAATAAATTAGAACATTGCACACCTACAATGATCCTCTCAAGCTTTCCAGTATTGCTTCACACTGCCAAGTGCAAATTGCCTCACATGGTTGTGATCTATTTATACAACTTCACTCTTCACTTGCATGCTATAGCATAGGTTGTCTCACGTTCGACACTCTAAGCACTCAAAACCTTTGGCTCTAATACCATTTGGTGTAGACAAGACCTCTCTTACGTCACACAACATAAAACACAAATTTACATAGATAAATACTCTCTACTCTAAAATTGAATTAAGACCGGAAAAAACAAACAAAATTATATTCATATCTAATCTACAAACAACATATTTACATTTATGACATTCTAATTGCCTTTCACTCTATTCTTCCTTTGCAGCCCATTATACCCTCTAGGATCACTTCAATCCCACACTTCTTTTCACAACCACACTCTCCTCATATAGGCCATTACCCACTCTGTGCAGCCCCGTATTCCCTTCTTCACTTTGTTATCGCCTACATCTTTATTTCTACGATTAAGATGACTCATCGATTTCTTATTCTGTCTCTTTGTATTCCTACTTCTTTTCAGCTTCTTTCTATGCAACTGCTTTTTTCGTTTCCTTCATCCCATGCAAGAAGAAAGTCGATCAGATTTGTTACACCTAGCAAACGCATTTACTCACTAGTTTCTAAAACCTTTTCATTAAATATATTTACACCGATCTGCAGTTATTACATTTCTTTGATGCATTCCATCAAACATTTTATTATGGGACAATTACAGCTATAAATTCTGATAAAAGTATCCTTAATTCTTAATTATTTATGCTTGATGCATGTTCTTAACTTGTTTCAAAGCTTGCATTTGGTGCGAACGTTGAAAAAGGTTGTGGAATCTATTAATACGCCTGTCAATTGCACTAGTCTAGAAGTTTCTAAAGGCAGCCGTTAATCTTCATATAAAATGCACCAAAAACATAATAAATTGTGATATTGCTATCAAGATTCAACTGTGTAGTTTTTGAATCATACTCATTGACCCATATTTTATGACAAATGTTATTTTCTTAATTCAAAAAATAATAACAATTCAAAGCTGATTCATTTGATGGGAGAAGCTGATTCCACACATCACATCACAATTGCCTGTAAACCTACTCCAAAGAAATTGCCATTAAAATTGATTAAAACATATGAACGGCTTCCACAATTCACATGCACAACCTTTCCACAATTCAATCGCGCTTCGACCATATTATCAATTTGCACATACTTTGAATTTAATAAACATAATAATTTGGTGCAGTCAATATGTATCAAATTCCAAGCGCGTGGTTTGAATTGTTTGCAGCTTTCATCTCTTAAAACATTGTACAAGACTAATGAGATTCTTGTAAAACAATGAGACTGTTTACCCAACAAAAAAAGAAAACAAAAAGGTTGTTCACCCCTCCCAATGACTGAACAATACCTTTCAAATTCATTAATTTACATAAGTTGGTATTTTAGTCCATTTTTTCCTCTAATTTATTTGATTATAATAATTTGCTTTCTCAGATTTTCCTCAAAAAAGTTAAATATTTTATAATTTGAAATATCTTTTAAATTCAAATTAATTTATATTAATTTAATTAAAATAACAATTTAAAAAAATATATTACAATCATTAAAATCATTCAAGAGATAATTTGCAGCACATATTGCTATTAGAATTCTTATTAGGAGTTTATATTTGTTGAAGGTTTTATAAATTGGACTTAAAATAAGACTATAGGTGTACATGTTAATACACCGTACATCTAAAGTTTAGACTTTACATAATAGGACATGAGGTGAAAATAAAATGGACTTTAGAATGATTTTTGGTGTTGTAGTTAACTTTTGATTATAGCATTCGTTACATTACTAGATATGAGAGCCCCTATCCATCTAAAATTTATAAGGACCATGGGATACCTAGACTTGAGAATCTAGACATATTTGGATATAGAAATAAAATAAAATTATACTTTGAAGGGTTTTTTGAGTCTATTTGACAATGGATGAAATTTAAGTTTGGATACGACGACCTTGAATTAATCTAGACTTCTAAGTAATTTGATTCACAAGGTACAAAGGTTACTATGGGGTTTAGGCTTTACTACATTATGAATGTGGACTCAAGTTGAAAAGTAATTCATTGTCAACTCAAGTTTGTACAATTTATAACATATTTTGGGTCTACGACACTTAGGATTTGACAATCAAGACATGACAAACAAATGCTACAAAACCAAATAACAAACAATACAATTATAATTCATGAGAGTGAATTCAAGAAACCCAAATCCAAGTCAAACTTAAACTTGTTGAGGATAAAAATGTCACAATAATACCCAACCATATTGTACATGATAATTGTAAGGGTATGGGGATATCATTAGATATACACCTATTTTAAGAGTAAATTAAATACAATGTAATAAATGCACACTACAATGATGGTTTGAAAGTCTAAGAGGTTAGTTGGATAATCACATCAAATGACTTCTTTACAATTAGTTTCATATAATTTTCTATATGATGAATACTACATAGTTACAACTCTTGTTTCCATTGTTTCTTTAACCTTTAATTCATAAGGAAATGAGGTATAGTTTTTTTTTTTTCCAAATTAAAGTTTTAATGTTATGGTTAATTTATTTTCTTACGAAGATTTTATATCATCCACAAGAACTTTTAGTTGAGTATTAATCTTTGCTAAAATCTTTTCTATTGGCATAGTGGAGGGTATCCATTCTACCAAATTCATCCTAGGCTAACCCCATCCCTTATGATACGAGGACTTGCACTTACACTGGGACTTGATCCCTCATTAAAAACCATTCAACTCCACCAATAGATCAATGATCCATTGACTTGGAGCTAAAATTTGAATTATAAAAGATAATTAATTTTTTTTATAATGTTTTGCATAATTGAGATTTTAAAATATTATATTATAATATTTTAAAATTATATATATTTTTATCAAATGGTTATTAATTGTTTTTGATTAAGGTAAATATAGGTTTTGAAGGGGCCCTGAAACCCTGTACAAAAAACAAAAAAAAGATATTCAATAATGCCCTCTACACGAACTGATCTAGACCACAGTGAGGGTTTTACAACAGGCACCCACAACCTTTATGAGACAATGCATGAAACAACCATCATACAAACCCAAGCTAAAAACAAAAACAAATCTAGGATTTGCCTTTAGCACCCTTTTGGTGAGAACGAAGAGTTATGTCAAAAGAGGAAGATGACATCTTAAGTTTTTTTTTCCTTTAACAGTAATCAAACCCTCTTCAACCCTAACTACCTCACCCTGCCAAAGCGGAGGATCATCAGCCAAACCAGAACTAACATGGTTACCAACAGAGACAACCAAAATACCAGTAGAACATGTAGGAGAAGTATCCACTAATCTAGTAGCAGCCACCACCCCCGCACCACCAGAGGAGGCCAAAGACGCTGCAACCCCAGCCAAACCAGGTGACTGAACAATCGGGGAGACTATGACAGGATAACACACAGGAGCCGCAACCAGACCATAAGGGATAAGGGGGGCCTGCGCAGCCACTTGAGTGAAGCTTTTCGGTGAAATAGGCTTCTTTTCCACCACATAGTGTTGAGCAGAAGCGCCATTCCACCAAGAAGCATTAGTTTTCTTTTTATCCAATCCACATTGAGCAGCCATGTGCCCAGTTTTAAAACACCTTCTGCATCTGAAGGGAATCCCTTCATAATTCGAGGTCTGAATCCATTTTCTTTTAGAGGAGTTGATCACTATCTCCACGGGAAGACCCTTAGAAGAGTCAATATCCACAAGAATGCGAGCATAAGTTGAGTGGAGGATGTCAGAGGAATCACCATCTACCATTAGAAATTCCCCAAGAGCATTACCAATCCCCTCAAATAGAGAGTCAATCCATAAATGCAATGGAAAATTAGGAAGAAAGACCCAATAGGAAACTTGCTGAAAGAATCTGTGATAGGGTTAAAATCGGTATGCCAGGGCTTAACCATGAGCATAAAACGTTCCTCCCAGCTGGAAAAAAGATTGCACAACATATTATTTCTGTCTGAGGCATCTTCAAATTTTGCAATAAAATACCCCTTAGGCAAGGGATAAATATGCATTGCATCCGCAAGAATCGGCTCCCAGTAAGTCGAGATCCACGCATGAAGCTTCGGAAGGCTAGGCCAAAAACCCCTGAACCTGCAAATCAAGGCATGGGAGGAAAAAATGAAGATGTTGTGATCTATTTCCTCCTCCACATCCGGATCAACCACAATAGATAGCGGATTAGAGACAGGAACATGCCCTCGGTCGGCCCCTAACTTTGACATAGCAGCATCCCTCGCAGTAGAGGAGGGCTCTGCAAACAACACACAAGAGCTCTTAACCCCACCTTTACGCACAGTAGCTGAGGCCGAGACCCCTGGAGCCTGCAAGGAAGCAACGTCTACCTTCCCAGCAGGAGTGCCCAAAACAACAGAATGAACGGGAGAGGCATAGGCTAGAGTCTCAGACGGAACAAGCGCTGCATCCAGACCAGCAGAGACCAGACCGCTGGAGAGAAGGGGCGATCGAAGGCCATCAAAGGGCTCTCCAACGGCAGGAGCAGCGGTGGCAGAAACCCTAAGGGCAGCGCATGTGGCAACATTAGGAGACAGAGACATCGCATAGGTATATAGTTGGTTTATTAATTTTATTTATGATTATTAATGGTTATTAATTGTTTGATTGGTAAAGTATGTGATATTAAAATAGAGTGATGATGTAACCTCTAAACCATAAAATCTCCTAAATATTTAGTCAATATTAAAGTCAAAATGACCAAATTGTCAACAATAAAATTTAGAAGTCCCTTGTCAAGATTATTGTCAAAATGACCAAATTGTCAATATCAACGTGTCAAAAGCCAAAAAGACCAAACTGTCAACAATAAAATTTAAGTCCTTTGTCAAAATTATGTTCAAAATGACCAAATTGTCAATAACAAAGTTTTAAAAGCCAAAATTGACCAAATTGTCAACAATAAAATTTAAAAGTCCCTTGTCAAAATTATGTTCAACATGACCAAATTGTCAATAACAAAATTCCAATTTTTATTTTATTTTTTTAGGTCAAAATTGTAGTCAAGATCACCAACCTCTCAACAAGAAAATTTCTTTTAAGTTTTCTATCAATATTATAGTCACAACCCTTCATTTAAAGATCACGGACTTGAAGATTAAACAGTCAATAACTTAATGACTGAAAATATAGATTTGATGAAAAATACCGACCCAAACTGCACGTTTTTGAGAGTCCTTCAAATGATAAATAGTGGCTTAAGCCTGAGTATTTTTTAACCCAAGCTTGATATGGATGAAAGTGGGTATGTCTGCAAAGGAATGAACAAAAGGCTGTACGAAGCAGCCAAATCAGGGAACGTACGAGTTCTTAATGAAATTGGAGATTTGCAAGGCGTTGTGAATGAGTTAACTCCAGGTGGAAACACTGTTCTTCACATTGCTGCCTTTCATGGCTCTCTGCAATTACTTCAAAACCTGCTTCAACTCTCAATTGCCGATCCAGAGGATGGGATGCCATTTTTGAAAGCTAAAAATAGGGAGGGAAACACAGCCTTGCATGAAGCGGCGTTGGGAGGAATGGAGGAAGTCGTGAAAGCTTTACTTCAGTCGTGCTCTTATTTGGTGAACGAGATCAATTTAGAAGGTGAAACAGCTCTGTTTAAAGCTTGTGAGGGAGGTCATGCCAAAATCGTTGAAGAGTTGTGTCCTCGGACTTCTACTGTCTACAACAAGAGATTTGATGGCCAAACACCTTTACATCTTGCAGTCTCTAACCTAAGGAAAGGTATGTTGTTCTTTAGTTTTCGGTGGCTCTAATATCAAAAATTAAGGAAGAAAGGATTTTTAATTTAAAAAAAATAATATTTAAACAATGGTCATATTGTGATATTGCTATCAGGATTCAATTGGGTAGTTTTTTGAACCATTCATTATAAAGCCCCTTAAACTCATCAATAGATAAGTAGGAGATATTTTCTTCACAAGTCAAAATGTGATATTGCTATAGGGATTAAAATGGTCATATTTTTAAAATGACAAGCCATTACTCAACTATTTGATCATTTGCGTGTTTTTAAAGTCTTGAAAAGTTCTATTTTTGAAGGATAAGAGAACTCAAAGTTGAATCTCTTACAATGCGGTGATAACTTTTTACGAGCAATGGGTATTTTTTAAGATTTGGTTATTGTTTTAAAAGTTACAAGTTTTTAAATTTTTTTAAGGAAAGAATGCTTTAAACAAAATTACAATAGATAAACAGTAAAAAAATTGTTGAGAAAGGATACAAACTGTCTATAACAACATACAACAATATGTGAGCAATGAATAAAAAAGACCGTTCTCAAAAAGTTACAAGTTGACAAAAGCTTCAGCAATATTAATCAAAATCTCATTCTCTCAATATTTCAATAGTAAGCTTAGAAGCCCAATCCAAATAAGAGATTTATTAATGTATTATTTTTCTAGATTAAAATTTTATTTCCGTCTTTTATAAAATAGTCATAGCTTACTAAGAAACCATGGACCATCCAAGATGATTTGAACAGAATATTTATAATTTGAAAAGGAGATATAAAAGAAGTCATTCATTGCAATTGAGACCTCAATCAAACTTCAAGGTTTCCAAATTTTTTATAGAATATCAATGTTTGATTCCTAAGAATAAAACCCTTGTCATCCCCATTCTACACCAAAGATTTAGGATTAAGCAAGAATGGAGGACTCTTTTTTCCCTCAAGTAATCTACACAAAGTCTAATAGCACCAATAATATTTAGAGATGCCACATAAATGAAGCTATTTTTAACTTCTCTACCTCCTTACACTAAGCTCCAAAGGTACGAGAACCTTGCAATGCAACCTCCACACTAGGGGAAACAACTCCATCTTTAAGTCCATTTAACTTTTGTACTTTTGATTGAACTTGTGCTCTAGATTGATTTTGTGGGGGGTGTAAGTATGAAATTCATCGTCACCAATGCACAAGGTGAAAAGGAGGATGAAGAGACTCAAAAACACCAATATAGTCCCATTTCTATAGATTACAAACCATTTCCTTGAACATATAGGCCGAGTACAATTAGTAGTGCACATAGACGTAAGGAGGAGAAAACAATGTCTCAATCACTTCTGCAAAACAAAGCCAACAATTAAACCCCTTCCAAAGGCCCTTAGATCCTCTATGAAAGGAACAAATAGGTAAATTAGCCGACAAAGACTACCTTAAAAGAGTGATCCATCCAAATAGAAGATTTTTAACAGACATCAAATTAGAGGTTGACGAATCTTTCTTTCCCCTTGTCATTCGAAGTGTTGTTACACTCATCTTTGTCCTCCCCATTTACATCTCACAAGTCTTCCTTGATCCTTATAGAAAATTAATATATTTAATTTTCCATTCTCCTTAATCTATAAATCCAATTTATCTATCACTAAATAAGTATGATAAAAATGTACCTATAATTTATTTTATTTTTTAAATTTAACTTATATGGATTTTAATTGAAAAGTATCTATATTAGATATCCTTAATATGGATTCTCTTAAAGAGAACCATAAACTCTTCTCTCAATTTCACTTTTATTTTTTTGATTGTGCAGGTGTTATTAAGAAGCTTTTAGACGAGAGACCTGAACTTATTAAAGAAGTAGACAATTTCCATAGAACTCCATTGCATATGGCTGCATTAATTCCAGCTGTTTCAATGAATCCCAAGAAAATTGCCCCAATTGGAGAGATGCTTATAAAAGCTGATACTCTTTCTTGTTACAAAGTGGACCAAAACAGGCAATCTGCACTTCACATAGCAGCTAAAGAGGGGAATGCACCTTTACTCAAACTCATATTAAATTATAGCAGAGACTGTCTAGAAATTGTAGACAATGATGGTAGAAATGCTTTGCATCTGGCTGTGAAAAATGCACCTCAGATTTTTGAGAGAGTTGGAGGAGATCTAAAAACTATAATATGCTCGGTAATGTCAGAACGACTTATTAATTGCATTGATAACAATGGGAAAACATCACTGGATATTGCACTGGAGAATGAGGATGAAGACCCACAACTTTATTTGAGTGTAAGTGATCAAATTCTAAATGAATTCATAGCTAAAAGTAATAGAACAAGCTAATTATTTACCAATTACTATATAATAAAGTTTAATGATTGTTTATTATTTAGTTATTATTCAAAATTAAGTTTAAAATGAATTGGTTTATTGCAGATTAAAAACTATCTTAAAAAATGTGGCGCTACTAGCAAGATATTAGACAGGGGCTCAATGATAATCTCACCAACCAAGGCCAGAAAAACAGAATGGAAACCAGAGTTCATATCTGTAACTACAGTTCTAATTGCAACAGTTGCTTTTGCTGCTGTTTTCACCTTGCCAGGAGGCATTGACACCCAAGAACAAGGTCAAGTAATCCCTCTATTAATAAACACTATTGTCTTCAAGATGTTAGTGATATTTGACACAATGGCCTTCTGTTCTTCTATTGCTTCTGCAATCCTCCTTACATTTGCATTTTATGCAAGCCAAGTAGAAGATCCAGCACTAACTGAAATCAGTTTGTATGTGTTATGGATAGCATTGGTATCATTACTGTTAACATTTGGTGCAGCAATACATTTGGTTGTGGCATCCAAGTGTTTGTGGTTAGCTGTGTTTGTGTGGGTTATGGTGTGCCTTCTTCCAATGTGTATACGAGTATTGTCACTAGGAGGAAAACTATACTTGTTCACTCCGCGTAAGCACTATATCAAGTTTTTGGTATGGGGGTTCTCTCTTGCGTCTGGCCATGTCAAAAGTGGCTCAAATATATGAAAGATTTGGAAGAGTTTGTCTAAAAGTTCCATAATATTCTTAGTAAAAAGACTAATTACTTTCATTAATAACAATGGACAAATGGCACTATAGATATCAGAGTTCAAGACCTACAATTTTATTTAAATGTAAGTCACTTAATTTATGATTTTTTTTTTTTTTTTTTAAAATTTTAAAGTTTAAAAATTAAAAATAATAATTTGTTACTTTTATAATAAATAATTAAATTGTTGAATAGTTAAAATAATTTTTTTTACAAATATTAAAAATATTTAAGATATTAATTTAATTTTACATTTCTAAATGTTCATGTTTTATTGAAAGGACACACACATGAAATACTATTTTTATTGAGAGCAAGAATC
This sequence comes from Thuja plicata, assembly GCA_018584345.1. Taxonomy (NCBI): domain Eukaryota; kingdom Viridiplantae; phylum Streptophyta; class Pinopsida; order Cupressales; family Cupressaceae; genus Thuja; species Thuja plicata. The sequence continues at coordinate 2,366,715 of MU227355.1, forward strand.
TAACATCATTAGAGATAAGGTCAATAAATTTGGTGAAATTGGTACCCCTCAATCCTCGGCTCTCACTAGAAGAGATTTCAACCTAATAACAATATTTTGTTTTTTGAGTTTGTTGGTTCATTTGATCTCACTTTGAATACCTTTAATTTAAGTATCATTTGTAATCCTTCTACTAAATAGAAAATCAAACGTGGATATTGTGGGGAGAAAAGACATGTTGAAGATGATTGTATTATTCATAAAGATATCCACTTGGAGCAAATTATCCTTTCTCATGATTACCTAGGCCTCTTATTCCAGCACCCATGGAAACATCATATGGCCTCACTAAGACATCTTGCAAGACACCATCGCTTGGGGATGATCAATGCAGTCACATGACTTGCATTGAGGGCTTCTCTCCCTTGTCATCAGTTGCTACATTTGAATCCTATGTTGACTCATTCATGAGTCCTTGATATTTTTTGTATGAGGGCATTATTTTGTTCATTCCACACACACTTCATAAGGATTCATATCTACTTGAAAATTTATGCCTTGTTGTAGAATTCCACCTTGCCTATTTGGATGACACCATTAAGGACATGTGTCTTCTATTTGATGTTAACTTTGATGAAGTTGCATCACCATTTCTATCTTTGGATCTTGCTCTTGTCTTTCCTTCATCATCTTCTCTTGTGATAAATTGTGTAGATCTATTAATGATCATTTACCATCTCATAGCTTGGATATCATTGCACATTTATCATGGGCCCATTTTAGTCTTTGGATCATGTGAAAAATTCAAAGACATTCATTATCCTTCTTGAGTCTTCCTATTAGGAATGAGAGGTCATTTTGTACACATTTGTGGTTTTGTTTCTTCCTAAGGGGAGGAATGTATTTCAATGTTCACGGATCATCTTTAGCATCATGTTTTGAGCATCTACCAACACCACATAAACTATTTTGATGGGAGGTTGTGTTGGTGTTTTTTTTTCTTTCTGCCCTCTAATCCTAGGTGAAAGTATTAGTTATGGGGGTTTGATGCCTGAAACATCTATTCAACACCATCCACAAACTAGAGGTAAGAAAATCCAACACTGACAAGGTACCTAGACCTTCTACACTTCGAGCTCCACAAGGGTCAAGCGGGTGCACCTCTTCTATAGATATGCACATACAATAGACCTCCAACAAATAACACTTTGCAGACTTACAACTTTGTGGATAATTCTCAGATTTACAGAAAATGAGTGTTCATATTTCTTCAATTGCAATATAGAATCCCATTTAGCTTTGGTTCTCACTGAGAATAAATTAATAAATAACTAACTCCTAATGACATGAAAGAAAACGGATGTATAATGATTTGAATTTTTTTTCTTAAAGTACCTCAGCACTCAAATGGACCAGTGCCTTACCATGGGTTATAGAGTCAAACATAACATCATAACAAAGACCTCATAACCAAAAGAAACCAGTAGATACCCGGATGTTAATGCCTTAAATTAACAACTCCATTTATCTTAGCATTAAGTTCCTGTTACAAATCCATTTGTGCATCCAAGCTTACAAATATCTATTCAAAGCATTTAACTCTTCCCTTGGAAGAGACCCAGGAATAGATATTTTATAAACAACAAAATTGTTAAGACAATTCTGAATATCCCCGATATTTCAAAATCATATAAATTTGGATACAAAACTCAAGACTACAATTTTATGAACAAAGACTTTAATCTCCTCCTTGAAGAGAATCAATGAACAAACAACTCTATTGCAAAAGACCTATAAGAGATAAAATTGAAACACCCTTGATGCATTCAATTTACATAATCTGAAGTTCTCAAATATGAAATAACTTAATGACAGTTCCATAAACCCGTACAAAACTACTGGATTCTTTTATCATAAAATAAGACTCTTATATGAAAATCATCCTATATTTGCAACCTAAAGACTAAGCACACTCTATACATACAGTGAAAAATAAAATTTTCAGAACCCCTAGAGTGAGAAGAAAAGAACTAAATAGATAAGAAGGGATTTCTAGATTTGATATGATGCTGACACTCGTCCCATTTCAAACTAATTCTGCACAACCATCCTTCTACCTCATCAAATTGAAAAAAACTATTCTTCTCAAATATGAACTACTCCTTGCTATCCCCTTTAACTAATTTTGCCACATCACACTATTGAAAACCAAACTTCCTCTATTAGAAAAAATTCATCTTTTTATTGGAAACTGTCTTTAAACTGCAATATTATGTTCCTCTTAATCTAAAACACTTGTCCATTTTGCAAAATATCTGAAACTATTCTCCGTATTCGTCACATTCTTCCTCCAAGTGAAAATCATATCTGCATGGAAAACTTATTTCACATTTCTTTTACCCAATATCTTATCTTTTCTTCACAGACTGATCAAATTTTGTTTGACTACCACATGGCATCCTCCAATTTTCTTGACTGACCAACCAAATTCTACTTCAGCACCACATGTCACATACTCGCTATCTCACAACCTCAGTGAATGACTGCCCAATTAACCTTGCCTGGAAACAAACCTGTGCGCACATTCACAACATTATCTACTAACCGCTAGAATAACCCACACACTCGCGACTAATAATTGATGTAACCGCACACGAGATAACCGCCTGGCTAACCCGCACACTTGCAACTCCTTACTCGCCAGCTTGTGGCCCCTTACCACCAACCGCCTCAAACCACCGTGACCTAGCGACTGAGCACCATCTCCATCTTGCGGCTTGTATCACTAACCATTTACTTACCCTCACGACCTCACAACCACCACTCGCCAACTCGCTAACCGTATCTCTAACTTTCCACTTAACCTCGTGAGATAGAGACCATCCTTGACCGCGTGTGCCACCAACTTCCATGTGTCACCATGTGGATCTAGCCTATACCCCTCAACACACGTGGGCCCATAAAATATGCCAATTCAACACCACAAAGAAAGCCACATTGCAACTCAGCAACCCCTTGCACGCGAGCCATGAGCCAAAATGCACTTGCCTTTGCTCACATAACAAATGAAAAGCGGGTGCATAAAAACCAAGGCTTGGAGCCCCCGCGGGGTCAATGTGATATAAGCCTTATTACGTACTTGTCTATTTTTACGCTCCCAACACTACAACATGCGACTAGATTATTGGCGGTGGTCATTGCTTTTTGTGCTAGACCTGTCCAAAGCTGTGGCTACATTCGATTGGAAGCTTCAAGTATCTTTGCAAACCTATTGTTCCTTTTCCTACATCAAGTGTTGTTGACTATACTTGAATGGGCATCCAATCCCATTTTATTCAACTCCTACCTTGTATTTTGTGCATAGATCCTATAATCTATTCTTTGGCAATGATCTACGCCCTCCTTGTAGTGTATTAGCTTCAAAGATTCCAAGGTTTGTAGCAGCGACACCTCCGAACAAGTGCAGAAAGGTATTTCCACGCCTTAGGAAAAAAATTAACATGGTAATCTCAAAATTTTTGAGAGTACCAATAGGTTGCATGGTTTCTCATCTCATTTTAATTTTGGGAGGAAGTATTTTCTCACATGGAGTTCATTACTTCACATTTTCTTCTAGTGGGTTAGATGACCTTCTCTTCTTCCTCTCTTATGGGGGGAGACATTTTTGTATGTGTGCTGTACATAGTCCTTGGGGCGTCATTATGTGCCCTATCGTCTATGAATTCTTTTCCTTCACATGTACACTTCATTGCATTTATATCATCTCTTTAGGAGAGGAGTTTTGTTCCCACTAGATTTTCTCCTTTTTCTCCACATTATGAGATATTTGTACATTACCTTTGTTTTGGGGCCCCATATTTACTTTTGAGCACTATTACTCCCTAAGTATAACTTAAGGGGGTATTATAGTGAAGGGTTTTGCTAACCCTCACCTATAATTAAGTCACACTTACTGGCTTAGTTTAACTTAACCTTACCTTAGCATTAAAGGTTAAGTTTATTTCTGAGGTTAGAATTGTTTTTATCTCACCATGTATGTGAACACATGAGGTTAGAGACTTTGTCATCTCACCTTCTTAGAGTTTGGAGATATTATCTTCTCAACTTATGGGGAGCTTGGAGACTTTGTCCATCACCCTCCATATGTTTTTACATGTGTCCATTTGCTTGTCAGTTAGTCACAGTTAGTTTTCACCTTCTCACCTCACACCCACCTTGTATATATTTGGGTGTTTTTATTTAGTTATATACTTTATCAATTATTTTATGTTAATTGATGTGTTGATCATTATTTGACTCATTATTTGTCTATGCACCATGTGAGTGATTATTTGGAGGTGCCCCCATGATCTTGTCTCCCACAATAATGCTCTCATCTTGAATAGACAAAATTTTTATGTACTAGATGATAGAAAACTGTCTATAAAAATTAAAGAAATATACTACCAAAAATACTTAAATTACAATAGTAAAATCTGAATTTTTTTATGAGTTCAAATAATGGCTCATTTTTGTTAAGATTTATTATATGTTTGTTGTTGATACTATGGGGTTTAGCACCTAGTTATTGATACTCTCTATATGCTATATTACTAAACTTACGAGCTATGAGCATGAACTTATCCTTGTACCTTTTCGTTAGTATTAACCTGCTATGTGCTCTATCTATATTAACGTTGCATGTGATTGAATGACCGTGATATACAATTGTCTTGTGCATGCTAATATTATAATGCAGGATTAGATCAAGTTGGAGATATAAATGGAGCTTGTAGAGTAGAATAAGTCCATGTTAGTTGCCTAATTGTTGAACAAGTCAAGATGAGATGGACATTGAAGAGGTAAATGGTTAAAAAATTCTAGCTCATGTGGAGGTGGTTACTTGACTTTTAATGTCCATCCCTATTTGTTGACTAGATTTAGGAGGTTATTTTATGCTAGATCCTCTCTGAGACAAGACTATTTCGGCTAAATCTTGCACATGCCTAACCTCCTTCCTCTTTTTCATAGTTTCAATAAGTGGCATCCTCCTATCTTGTTGGAGTCAATTTCCTAGTTAGTTAGAGTTATTTAGAAGCTTTCCTTCTATAATAATGATCATATGTCCCTCTTTTTGAAGTTAGATTTTCAGATGTTGTATTGTCACTTTTAGTTTTCTGAAATACAATCATATTATTGTTATATTGTAAAAGTGGATTCAATGAATGAAATGATACTTTAGTTTACTGCATCTGACTTAAGTTTAAGGAAGACTCACTCGAGGGGGTCGACTTGGTGAGAATTCCACCCATTTTGTTCAATAGTTACTTTTCTGTTCAACAATTATTTTCATCCTTAGCAGCTGTCTACTTTTGCAGCCATTAGAATTCCATTGTGTGTCTATTCCTACAACCAAGGTATAACATAGTAACTTCCTGTCTGTTCACTGAGACATATGTTTCTATTATCTATTCTATTTCATTTTAGTTGTTGATTCATGTAGACACCCTAAAATGGACAGACCTTTGACCTTGCATTTAATTATTAATTTTCCTCTATTAATTAATGGTTTCTTTAATCATTAGTTAAATCATATATTTCTTCTAAATTTGATCCTCTAATCATTTACTCATTTCTTCAAAAATGAATTATAATTAATTTTATTTAATTAATAAACCTTAATTAATTTTGTTTTGATCGATAAAAAGTCAAGGCCTAGGTAATTTTATTTATTAATATTAATTAAAAGTTACATTTTTCTCCATTCAAACGGGCATTGGTAGGAAAGAACGGAGTCAAGAAAACCTCCAGTCTTGCCTGGGGACATAGGTCCTCTAAATAATAACAATTTTTTTATAGGGGCATACCCCTATTTACAAAAGATTGATCATAGAGGATGTAACCTCTAAATTAATATGTACATAATCAACCTCTAAATCAACTGAAAGATGTTTTTGAACTTTAGCTTGATGCTGGCTACCTTTACCTTTACTAATTCGAACCCTTATTTATTTATGAAGGTAAAACCCTTAGTAACTATTTATAGCTTCCAATAAGCAGAAATCCTTATATAGAACCTGTGCTCACAACCTGTAAAAATGACTTTCCCTTTCTCTTGCAGTTAACTTGTTAGGTAGAAAGTACATAAATTCATACTAGAACGTAGATTAATATATTAACTTAGTGCTCAAAAATCAAATCTTATTAGGTGGGAGACAAAGTAATTGTAATCCAGAACTACTTCCTATTATTACTCAATCACAGCTTTAAAAGTCAC